>JACWFT010000057.1:0-16816 GCA_019775415.1 Penicillium sp. VS I D KN | reverse complement strand
GTCGTTCTGCAGCTCTGAACAGCAAGCCACATTTCCTGGCGGAATTAGTCTATTCATCGTTCGTAAGGGCCCCAACAAGCTTATTAAGCAGGCGCTGTTCCGGACGCTCATACTATCCTGTCCTGGACTTGGGGAGCTCCACAACATCTTGTTGCGCACAACCAAAGAACGAGGCTTCTTGGAACAGCGCAAGGGCCAGAAATTTTCGTCTTAAATAGTCCAATAATTTTATTTTGGATTTTGCATGAATTGACTAAACTATTCCTCTAATGCTATGTTGTATCGGGTAAAGAAAGTCACATGTTTTTATTCCAGTACAATATCCCGGCGATCGCCGAGTTGTTTGCACACCGCTGTTCAGATTAGATAGGTCAATTTGGAGATCCAGCCGGAGTGATGATCGCCGGTCGTTCAAGTGGCTAGCTGATTGCTGCATACCAATCACGCGCCCACAGCGACTGATTCCTTTCAAATAACCACCCAGTTGTGGTTGACTTTAGAGAACTAGTGACCCAATACACCGATTTTTGACACTCCCCTCCGTAAGCCACTTAGTATACGAGGATACGGAATCAAGATATTTTGAGACTCGAGCGCTGCTGTTCTGGGCAATAATCGGCAAGTACGAAGTTGTTATGAAGACCATGCGTGAAAACTAGAAAACAGGAATCTACATGTCCAGAAGATCTCAGTAGGTTCTGAATACTATAGTTACATTTCTCTTTGAATTCGGTCTGAATGCCATTGTCTCTATACTGCGTTAAGGGTCATTAAGTGAACTCAAAAACCTCGTTTTTGAATCTTGTTGCGAGCTTCTGAGCCATGCATTGTACTGGAAGCCAGAACCAGAGCAAAGTAAATTTACAGTGGTGTCTCACAAGTATTTGACCTCGGATACTTTGAGGTCTGACCGCCTGTACAACCGCCTGCTATTTTAGTATGCATAATTTCTCACCGCGTCCCACCACGCTCGTATATACAGTATTATAACGTAGATTTGACGCGTCTTGCCCCATATTAGCACCTTTTATATGATAATTACCTAGTGATTATGCCTCCCATACGTGGCAAGCGAGGTCCAGAGCTTGATTGTCTTACAAGAGCCAAGATTTGTGAACTCCATACCACTAATGGATGGGGTGCAACAACTATTAAAAAGAAGCGATTCCCGGATATTCCACGCTCTACCATTCAATATACGCTCACACAAGAGTCAAAGCGTCAAAAGCAGGAGTCATTACCGCGTCCAGGTGCTCCAAGGAAACTCACAGAGAACGACCGTGACCATATTTATGAGACTATCCAACAAAACCCGTCAATTTTAATCCAAGATCTTCTTTCGGAGGTCGATAATAAGGTTAAACGCAACTCAATTTGGCGTCTTACGCACGATATGGGCCTCCGAAAGTGGCGGAAGATGCAACGGCCTACTTTAACGCCTCAACATGCTACAAAACGTCTTGCCTGGGCTCAACGATATGAGCACTTTACTTCCGAGGATTGGGCTCGAGTTTATTGGTCAGATGAGTGTACTGTTGAGCGTGGTATTGGCCAACGGCAAGAATGGACCTTTACTCGTCCAAAAAATCAGCTTTGGGAGCATCCAGAAGAAGGTCGTCAAGTTCAAATGATTCCAGCTCGAGGAAAACAGATTAAACAGATGTTCTGGGCTGCCTTCTCTGGTCTTCCTCGACGCTCTGGTCTTATACCTTTATTTGGAGATCCTGGATCTCGTCGTGGTGGTGTTTCATCTCGAACAATCGGTGAGCTTTATCGGCGAGTTCTTCCAACACTTTTGAATAGTTTAGATCATGATGCTATTTTTCAACAAGATAACGCGCCTGTTCATACTGCATATCTCGTCCAAGATACGCTAGATGAACTTGGATGTGATATAATGGAGTGGCCTCCTTATTCACCTGATTTAAACCCAATTGAGAACCTCTGGGCGTTACTAAAAGCTGCAACTTTAAAGCAACACCCTGAGCTTATGCACCTACCTAATAACGACGAGACACTCGAAATATTGGTGGATGCCGCTCAAGAGGCTAGGCAAGGCCTAGATATTGAGATATTCAAGTATCTGGCAGATACTATGCCACATAGGGTGGCAGATGTTATTAAATATGAAGGTCGGCATACTAGCTATTGAATTTGACAGAGTTTCCGAGGTTTCTGCCTGGCAGTATTAAAAGTGGGCCCTACTACCCAAAGTATCCAAGGTCAAATACTTGTGAGACACCACTGTAGTGTTTACATAACGATAATGTAAGATACAGTACAAAGCGCATTTTATTGCGCCTCTCAATTTGACGCAGCCAGCTCAATAAATAATCTGCAAAAATGTTTGGCAGTGGGGCCAGGAAAAACTTTCTCTGTGTAGTTTGGTCAAGGCGATTTCGAAAACGACTGTACAGAACCAAGCTCAAGGAACGTGGATACTGAGAGTGACCTCTCGACCTCCTCTGGATTAACCTTCCGTAACGCTAGCGGGCTCTACCTGACTGTCTGTCAAACTTTGTCCAAAGCCAGCCATTTTGGCTAGCAGATTAACCGAGATGGTTAAGGAGTCCCTCTTAACCCGCGTACTTCCAGTGGTGTCAGTCTCCAAGATCGTGATAGTAGTATCCAGTTGTTGGAGCTCCTGTATCGAGGCTGTCATCCTGATACGCACTACTGCATTAGGGTCAGACCTATTTCCATATAAGCGGGTCTTGACCCACAGAAATTTAACATAATACATCCACCTTACATGACTTATTACACATGCTACAAGGACAAGAAGTTGAAGCTCATACATACCACTAGTGAGAGGGCCACCTAACCACCTAATACCGCCGCCAAGATTGGGTTGCTGTTAAGGTTGGACTGCCATCAGAGCTGGACAGCTGGTCAATCCCAGTAATTCGAAGCAAGAACCTGCGGAAACTGGGTGCATACCGTACCCCACCGCAGCCACCTGTTTTCCCAGCTAATCTAATTGAGCACCGAGGCCTTGCTGGTGGTCTTGTTCCTGGGGCGATGTCGGAAGGCTGGCCGCTGATCTATTAATTCCAGACTCACATGGCTGTTTTCCTCAGAAGAGGATCTTCACAAGAAGGGCTTCCTTAGACTGCGACATCGCCCGTCCAAGGGCCTTCACTTAGGGCCCATGCCCATGGGCCTTTGAAAATACAAGGCCCAAAGCCCATGATTATGCAAATTTAATGTAGAAATTACCCTTTTAGGTCTATTTATGTGCATTAATGGGTCTTGGCTATACCCACTTCGCCAAGAACGCCCATAAATGTCTTGGCGGCGCTAAAAATGTCTCCACTTTAACGGGCTTTGTCGCAGTCTAGGCTTCCTCTTAAGATAGCTACTCCAATGGACACGTATTCGAATGCCCCCCACCCCCTCCTCAAAACGCTGTTTCCTTATCTGGTCTCGAGAATTAGTATCCGTGACCAAACAGGCAGTCCCTGAATCCCAGCTTGTGGTGGATCGCGGTGCTTCCGCTACACCACTACATTAGCAGGCCAAAACACTGGTACGTATCGCCTTCGGTAGGTCAAAACGGCCATGGCTGTAGAAACTTGCGGTGTGACGTCCTATCGCTGCATACGCACCCTCCCTCCTTCCTTTACACCTACAGAAGGGGTTGAGTGGCTGCAGTCTATGCGCGATTGCGTCTGATGTGTTAATGAGATGTGCTTCACGACATATCAGGGAAAAGTTACGTCATTAAATGGTTGACTTGGGGCTAATGGGTACGCTGCTGAAAAGACTTAAGAACGCCCACTTCTCTCTGTCGAGTACCTTGTCCGCCTGTTCTTCTACTTGACAGTGTCTTGCCAGAACCTGTGTGCATCAAACGATTCACGAAGAGACTATTTCAACTTACAGTACCTACTATGGCTAAACTCTATGTCGGGTAAATTTCCTTCACGACTGAAATGAAATGGATGACTTTCTAATAAATCCCGAAAGGAACCTGAATTCTGATGTAACGGAAGAGTCGTTACTAGACTGCTTTTCTGCAGCTGGTGATGTTACAAGCACAGTAAGTCGTATCCAAGATACTTTTGAATAGGAACCACTGAATCCTAAGAGGAATTAGAGTGTTGCGCGTGATCGTGATACAGGTGAAAGTAGAGGCTTCGGCTTCGTTACCTTTGCCTCCGACCAGGCAGCTGAGAATGCAATAAGCCAACTCAATGGATGCATGTAGGTGTCAAAAGGCATATTTCTATGATAAGAATTTCAGCCAGCTGATAGAATTTTTATACTATAGACTTCACGGTCGCAGCCTCAGAGTGAAAATAAGTGACGGTGGCTATGGTAGGAGGGGTGGCAACTAACGGGGACCACCTGGCCTCTTGACCAGTTCATGGTTGACGAAGGGCCAATGTCTTTGATACTGTAGCTTCAATGGATCTATTTCAGAGGATTTAGATAGAATCATGGACGTGCTATTCTAAGTCTTCTCATTCTAGCCCCCCTACTAGACAGCCAAGCAGGACTGAAGGTGATCCCCCGACCTCGGATGCCGCCCGGACAGGTCTACCTGCCGCTTTTGCGCTTTTTCGCGCAGGATTGCCTCTATCTGGTCCGGTGGCTTGCAGACAGAGGCACTCGGACAGGACTCAGATGGATCCCTGCTCGCTAGGGGTCAACTGGCAACGATGTTGTAGATCGACACGCAAAAGAAGCGGCTCAGGAACTAGACGGACCACGAAATCCTGACAATAGGTATATACTCCTTGCAGCCGCAGCTAAGCGCCGAATTCGGCGAGATGAAGATCTTGTGTATGAAAAGCCACAAAGTTAGTAGAATATGGAATGAAAAGGCTTTTGATTTGATCTTTCTATGATACATCTCCCATTTAAGCGCTGATCTGACCTATTAAATATTCTGTAAGCGAAATACTAAAAAACAGTCAAATCTGCACAAATTATGCATATCACATAATTTCTTGGGTTTGTCCTGTCTGTGAAACCTTCGGTTCGAACCGCAGCTCCGCGGTTCGGATCCAAAAATATTAGAACTGCACCGCGGTTCCAAGGTCAAGCTCCAAGAACCGCACCTCCGAGGTTGGGTGCGGTTCAGAACCGCGATTCTCGAGGTTCCATTACGAGCCCCTACCTGCACCTACCGCCAAGAGTCGCGCAAAAATGGTCATAACTGAGCTAGTGCTGGCAATGGGCTATGTGGATACTTTGTCGTTGGGTAGGGTCGCTCGCAGGCAAGCAGCCCGCATCGAGCAAGGACGGAATGCGAGCCCTGGGTCTTCCTTGCATGGGATGCATCTCCGTTGTGAGTAACCAACTTGTTTTATTCTCGGTAAGATCGGTACGGTAGAGTCCAGGATAGGAATATAGGACAGCCACCAGTAGTCGACGCGTCATTATTGAGGAAAGTGTCGAACAATATCAAACAGAGGCGAGATAGAGATTAGGTCGCTTAGCTTAGAGTAGCCGTAGTTACGAGAGTCGAAGTCAGAGTGTTTTTTTGTGAGGAGATCGCCGATATGGGAGAGCGCAGCCCATCCACCCTCATTCGGAAGTCGAGTCTATCGTTGTATGTAGCAGACTTGCTAAGTGGTCATGTGCCGAGGCCTGCTGTACTGGAACATGATTTTTAGGCACAATAATCTTATCGGGATGCGGTATAAGATCCTCGTGGTAAGCAAGATTTTCAGTATAGATGAATTTATCGCAGGCAGCGACGAAGGGCTTAGGAGTCTTGTGCTCCCCGAATCCGTACACGATTAATCCAGATTCGCGAAGACGACCAGCCAACCGAGTAAAGCCACTGTCGCTAGAGGCGAGACAAAAACCATTGAACCGCGTATAGAAGGTCCATCGCGTCGATAATCATAGCCAAGTCCGTTGCATTCTTGCCGGGAGTGTACGCGAATTGCTGTATCGGATGGATCGCTTGCCGGAGAAGCTCTGCCTTCCAGCCCTCCAATTTGGGGCTAGTCCAGTCCCCGTATGCATGCTCTAGTTGAGATCTGCCATTGTGCTACTTCTGCAAGTAAGAGCCTGGTTATAGCTGGCATTGCGTTGTCCGCATCAATGAGTACTGCTAAATTGAAAGTGGCGTCACCAGCTATGACTGTGCACGTGTCCGAAGTAAGAGTTGTTTTGTGCTGTTCATAATAAGGCTATTCCATCTTTGCGACTTAGTCTTGCTCCTATCAGGTGTAATTGTTTAGGCATCGGTGATGTAGCTACCAGGGCCTCAACCACAGCATCGTGGAATTTCTCTCTCTCACACTCTGAACGGATTCCAGGAGCCATCACCAAACGAACATGCAATGCTCTGATTCGTGCTAAAGTACAATCTGCATCCAATCTGATGGGCGGTGGTTTACAGTATAATCAACTTCGACGAGAGCTTAGGGTCATTAAAGCTAGCTATTCACCGACCACTGCATGTTCTTGCTTGTAAGTTTTCATCTTGTCATTTGAACTTGTAGTCTATCAAATTTCGCCCGAGGTTCAGGCATTGTTAGGTCATGACCTGGTATTCCAGTACATATAGATGCATCTGACTGTGAACCACGTCACTTCAATCATTAGTCTTGGGACTCCAAGGTTTCCGTCTAAGTGTACATCAAGGCTCGAGGGCTAATAATTTTCATAGGTGTGAGGCACCAGATGGAACCGATACAGGTATTAGCGTTTCTGACGACCGTATCTTCTGGACCAACGGGGGGATTCCAGCACAGAGTATTAGAACCTTCTAAAGTGAATGAAAGGATCTCTGCAAATGCCTAAGCAAATTTCGATTGACCATCAGAACAAAAACCTATATTACCGTGACCATAAACGCCTGCGTGTGCATAGAACCAATGTTGGCGGAAGTGAGCATGAAGTTCTGATGAATAAAATATCAAATTACAAGACATACCTTATGCACATTCAAGAGAGGATGCCGACATGAGTAACGGGTGGTTTCAGGAATACCTCAGACAGGAAGGACAGACGAAATGGGTAAGCCAACTTTCAGAGGAATCACTCTGGCTAACGAAGCGTTCTGCTCGGAGCGAACGGCGACCATTCAGATTAATTGGCGAACATCTGAGGTCCAAAGCCTCCCACAGGCTGGGCTGCCTCAGGGTTCACCCCTGTCCCCGAACCTCTTCCTCTTCTTCAACGCAGATCTCGTACAGCGACAGATCGACGGCCAGGGGACGAGCGATTGCCTTCGTGGATGGCTTCACCGCGTGGGTGGCCGGACCGACCGCACAGAGCAACCAGGAGGGTATTGAAACAATTGTCCATGAAGCACTTGACTGGGAAAGGAGAAGTGGAGCGACCTTTGAAGCAGAGAAGACCGCCATTATACACTCCGCCCCCAAGGCCCACAAATCGGACTCGGAGCCATTTACCATTGAGGGAGAGACCGTCGAACCCAGAGACCGTGTCGAAATTCTTGGCATCATAATGGACACAAGACTCAAATACAAGGAACACATTGCGAGAGCGGCGTCTCAAGGCCTGTCAGCAGCGATGGAGCTGCGACGGCTTCGGGGTCTAACCCCAGCAACTCCACGGCAGTTATTCACCTCGACGGTAGCCCCAGTAGTGGAGCATGCCTCCAATGTCTGGATGCACGCTTTCAAGAATAAGAACGTCGGGCCGATCAACCGAGTACAAAGGGTAGGAGCGCAGGCGATTGTAGGAACATTCCTCACAGTTGCAACCAGCGTAGCGGAAGCGGAGGCTCACATCGCCACGGTGCAACACCGGCTCTGGAGACGAGCTGCGAAGATGTGGACAGACATGCACACCCTACCAGTGACCAATCCTCTCCGTAGGAGCACAGCTCAAATCAAAAAACTCAGAAGATACCACCGCTCGCCGTTGTATCAGGTCGCAGATGCGCTGAAAAGCATCGAGATGGAGACACTGGAAACCATCAATCCATTTACATTGGCGCCAGGGGAGGAGCGTGTACAGGGCGATGGTCAGGATCAACCAGAGACACTGACTGAAACGGGCGAAGTCATGCGGATCGCGGTCAGCAGTTCGGCGCGCAATGAGATGGTAGGATTTGGAGTGGCGATTGAGAAGCAGCCCCTCGGTATCGAAAACCGAAACTGAGGACTTCTCCGTCACACTGGGCGCAAGGCGAGAGCAGAACCCATACTCCGGGGAGCTGGCAGCAATGGCCCACGCATAGAGCACGCTACGGGGACTGAAACGGTGCAGGGTCACGATGCTCACGAGCAACAAAGCGGCGGCTCTCACGCTACGAATCCTCGACAGCAGTCGGGTCAGGAACACATTTGCCAGGTATACAGCTTGATCCAAAGACTATGGATACACGAAAACCGGATGGACATCCGCTGGATTCCAACTAGCGAGAAGAACCAATTGTTGGGCCTGGCGAAGGAACAGGCCAGGGCCGCAACGCAAGAGGACACCATCTCACAAGCACAGGCCCCCCGAATGAAGTCAACCACTTTGCACATTGCATGATCCCAAGTCGCAGCCGGTCAGTGCTTGCCGAAGAACGTTGGCAGATATTCCAAACGGGTGGATGCAGCACTCCCAGGGAAACACCAGAAGCTGTACGATCGATTATCGTGGAAAGAAGCGAGCGTGCTGGCTCAGCTCCGGACTGGCATGGCTAGATCAAACGGATATCTCTATCGGATCAATGTCACAGAGACGGAACAATGCGCCTGTGGACAAGCAAGAGAAACCGTGGAGCACTTCCTCTTTCGATGCCAGAAGTGGACCACACACCGGACGGAAATGTTGCAATGTACCCATACTCACCGAGGCAACATATCATTTTTCCTAGGCGGAGAATCACCCTTTGAATGACCAGACCTGGAAGCCAAATTTGGAAGTAGTGAGAGCCACCATACGGTTTGCAATCGCCACGGGCCGACTCGACGCCGCTTAACCGTGTCGACAGATACAAATTAACCCTACCCCGCCCCAACCCCCACCAGCTACCTTGTGCCAGAGACGGTAGACGCGCTTCAATTGCCGAGGATAGGATGTTGAACACTTGGGGAAGCGCCTTCAAGCCAGTCTACTGACCAAACACTAATCCACAAGGACCCGCTAAGATATTGACATCTGAGATGACATACATTGAATCTTGTATGGGCTCCAATGAGGCACCGCATTAGCTAAAGCATGTATGTTTAGATCAGTGATAGTTGCCCTTTCGGTTCAGCCGCCGGGCGTTAATGAATTGTGTGTGTGTGTGTGTGTGTACTACAAAGTAGGCATTAAGCGATTTACTGATAACGTCGTCATCCAAGTCAGAGAAAGACAAACACTCACGATATAAGATGTGGTGACGTTGCGCTTAGCTGGCCGTAGGGCATTCTCGCAAAGGCAGGACATGATCCTTATGAAGTAGGAAAAGTTGGCTCAGGTAATAGATTCATAGAGCTAGGCAATCTTCCTTCCCAACCATATCGACCCACGAGAACAAAGCGGGGTCCAGCGAATAAGGGGTTTGCCGGTAATCATCCAGCCTCGCCTCGTTAACCGTCCGATCCGGCCCCCAATTCTCCTTATCCTTCTGTGAGCCTTGGGACAAAATGCCACTTTCGCAATCGTCTTTGCTCTCACGACGCTTAAGTTGGCCTGATTGGAACCCAGAGGTATGCTCAGGTAGCGAGGTGTTTGACGGAAGTCCGTGCAGATTGAATCCCTTTACTGAACAAATCCGGTGGATGAAACCATTGCAAATCTTGAACGCGCGTCTGGCGCTGGCATCTTGCTCCGCCAAACAGTGTAACCAGCGAATTATCTTTTTGGATGCCTCAAGGACCACGTTGGGATTCTCCGCTGTACAATCCTCTCCTTGGCCGGACTGCGTGCCGTGCGTGGCCATGACTTCCACTGGACCGACGGAAAGTTGGATGAGGAGGATTGTCACGGCTTGCATCATGAGATGCAGCACGGAGCACCAGGGGGTCGTTGTCAGCAGCCACTCCATGTCTGGAGTGTCGGGGAAAACAGAGATCAGGGCCAGGGCTGCGTCTACACATGCCTTTGCTGTGGCGTTGCCGAATCGGGAACGGGCAGCTCTGGTGTTACTTCCTTCCATGAAATCGGGGCATGTGATGCAGGGTCGGCTGAGGATGATCTGCGAAGTAGTAGGATAATGCGAGACTGACCTGCCCGCGAGACACTCTTATTATATCCAACTGATTGTTCCGATCAGTGAATGCAAACGGGGGTTGGAGATTTATTATTAAATTAAATCATAGCGTTATCTATACTATATAATTAATACAATATGTTCATCGCTTTGCTTTCAAAATAATCAATAAATAAGTTACTCAAACTTCTGTTTTATCCCATCCGTGACGAAGGGATAGGCCATAATGCTAATGACGATCGTACAGCGGGGGTCGAGCACAGAGGCAAGAAAAGCCTTGCTGAGATGGATGCCGCCGCTCTAAGCTGTTCGCCTTGGTGGAGGTTGTGACGAAGCCGATGAAAAAAGAAAAAACCCGCCGCCCCATCAGTGGGGCGCCGAGATCGCGAGTCTGCCGAATCGATAGAAGAGTACTGTCTATATAGGAGCTCTTGCAGGTCAGTTTTGCTTGCGTTTCTATATTTGGTGTTCGCGGCTAATCGGACAGAGCATTCTTGAAGGCAAATCGCGGATTCATTGAAGTTGCTTGTGTGCGTGGCCAACAAGACCGCCTATCACCGAGTTGAGTCATTTTCTAACCGTTCGTGAAGAACGCACAGTGTTGCGCCGTGACACCGCAGACCTTCGAATCAACTAAGCGAGATCATAGTCGATTGTCTGACGCCTGAAAAGGGGTGAAAAGGAGAGTGCGGGCAGTAATGTTGTTGCCTTTGTTGGATCGCGCTGCGCACTGATAACCCTTTAACGGGTCACTGCAGAGCAGTCGGGTTCTTCAGCCACCGAGGCTTGATACGACAGTCGGTTACTCGGACTTTGACTCTGGAGATACGCAATGTGATTCTACGGTCGGCTTATTCGGCTTGGTCTGACAGGGCCCGATGTGGCAATACTATTTTGCGCTGTATAAATCGTACTTGCATTCCTGATGTTCCTGATTGGCGTTGTACCATCCAGAATAATAATTCTTAAACAAGTCCACCACGCCCAGCGCAAGGGATAATGCCTTAAAGAACATGAACAGAGAAAGAAAGGTGTGAAGTGCGCCTAAATCTCTAGCCCAGTCCTTTTCACTGCAAGCCTGAGCCCATTGTCAGTGCAAAGCCATCTCCAAATTGCGCCCACCGGCGGGCTGAGTTTAGCCACTCCAGGTGCTATGGAGCTTCGAGTTTAAAACATGGCATCTTTGTATACACGAGTAGGACGGATTGGGCGACGATTAATGTCATCTTGAACGAGAAATTGAGAAATCATCTGGGCGGGCCCTAGATGGGTCATTTTTACCTATCGCTGTGCTTGCAAAGTCTTCTCCGTCACCTCCCACGGACCGGGGCACCTATATTACGTATTTGATCAGCTGTACCGTCCATTAGAATACTAGCGACTGGGCTGCATTAGGCTAGGAGTCGCGCTTTTTTTGTTTGCTCCTTGCATCCGTTAGGCGAGGGGCACATAGCATCATGCAATTTTCCCTGCGATTCTGCTCGCAAGTGGATTGTCGAGAGGGTTGGTTTCCGGGATCTGTCGCTTTCTTGACCCACTCTGACCCCACCGCTAGCGCATTCATGCAGAAATACGGGCATTGTCACACCGCAAAATAGATCCACCACGAAAGCCGGGATGAGTACTTCCTACACTAATCCGAATTGGAGTTGCTTACCGATGGTCTTTCAGTGGGCTATACAATACAGTTATAAAGCGGTCGCAGCGACAATACTAATTGGTCCAACAATTGAGAGGGTCGGCCCGCCAAGACTGATGCAGATATGCTCTACTCACAGGCCGGAATTCACAATACATACAAACCCTATAGCAGGGAACACGGCGTTGCAGACGACAGGCTGCTGGAGGGAGGATCGCGCAAATGAGATAACCGATCGCCATAAAATCAAGGAAGTTCAGCTTGGAACACACTCCCGACTCCCTCTCAATCTTATATAATATTATACCTCGTACACTAGCAACGGATTTAGATCGATCCCACAGAATATCGAGTACAATTTCTGTCATGTAGCGACCTCAGTGTCATCCTTTCTTTTCACCTGTCTCACGTCACCGGGATTTAAGCTAGGAAATTGTGACACGTAAAGTATTTTGTTGGCTGATGAATGACCACGATGGGCCAGCTCATTCTCAGCCAGCCACTTACGCCTATGCAAGGCGGCACCACAGGCCCAGTCCTTGTTCAATATGGTTGCATGAAAAGTTTCCTTTATGATTGATGACTGCAGACTCTGCATTTTCCGCGTATACACTCCGTGGTCTGTGTCCAATCCGAACTCGCATAAGTGCTTGTACCATATGCGTCATGGGATTGCTGTTTAGTTCTGCCTTATCTGTTTAGCGTTAATTACGCGATTAAATCCACCCTCCTGCGCTATTGGACGTTAACGGAAAATTCCGGCTGCATTGAGTAATTTGATTGAGTAGCAGCATCAGAATCTATGTGGGAGGTAGATCAAGGAAGCAGGGTTGGGGAAATCTTGTTGACCTTAGAGACTTCACCGCAATTCTGGCTCGCTCGGTTATAAAAAGGCGCTCAATCCCGAGTACGAACAACTCAGCCTAGATCCAACAGGCATTTCCTCATCTTTTGGTCTATTTACTCCATGAATGCATTGACTCTTTCACTGAATCCACTTTCCTATTGCATTCTTATCTGTTGGCCATGGACACCAAAGAGAATTACCCGAGGTGGCTGCAGAATGCAGAGGCCTGGGTATCAGAGGATGACTGGGAACCGGACGAGTATCTTGAATGGTGCCAGCGCCTTGCAGACGCAAAAAGAAATCTGAAGGACACGTACATGGAAGTTGATAACGAGGCTAGGGAAATGCTGAGAGAACTTTGTGAGAGCATCAAGCCAGAGCTTCCGAAGGGCGGAACATTCGATTCCGAGAGATGTGGTCGTGCTATTGCCAGATTTGGCATGGCCTACCACTTCTACACACGTGCATCTTTTGAGGACCTTAAAGACAACCAATTGGTGGCGCGGGTAAAAAAGTACCTGCTCAGGCATAAGACTGGGATGAATCCAATCCATGTGGCACGTATGCTACAAGCTGCTGCGGATAAGGTTCGCATTTTGCTAGGCTGAAGATTATGATATGGCTCTAATTATCTACTTCTTCTAGGTGCCTTTACGCAAGGCTGTCGCAGACGTGCTTACTGATTATACAAGCTACCTTGAGAAGTCTATGCCTGTCTTGAAAGAGTGGTACGACAACGTTTCCTACGATAGGCATATCAATAGCGCCGTCTGTGAGGAAATTTTGAGAGCATCAAAGAACGGCCTCCCCAAGGTGAACCAAATACCGGAAATCTTGCTCCGAGTCCAAAAGTCAGTTGTGGTGAATGACAAAGGCGGCTACTGGATTAGCGACAGCGTGCGTCAAAATATGGCGAATATTCTCAACAGTGACGAGCGGATTGAACAATACGTGACTGTGCGTTCCGACCCGGGAATATCAGTAGCCTGGGGCTATATTGCCCAGGAAGTTGCATGTTTCAAGCTTGTGTTGGCTTCGAAGGAAATAGGAGGCGTCTTGGATAAGATATCTTCTTTGGAGAAGAACAAACTTTCTTGGGAGAAGACCATCGGGCCTTCATGCATAGCCATCATTCGCCTAGGAAAACGCTCAGCGGGCAAAGATGCCGAGAAACTGGCTGAATACGCGCGCGCGCATGCCAAGCGTCCGAACTGAGTGATTAATGGTGATTTTGGTCTCTCAAGATCCTTTCTAACGATTTTCGTTTTTGTCTACTTCAATCTATTCAGTGAATTTTGGGTTATCCTATGGTATGCACAAACACTGCGTAGTCTATAACAGATGAGGTCTCCCTGATAGAACTGTTGGCTTCGTATTTCATCAACAGTAAACGAACTGGTCGTGCCCAGTGGTCAGGATGTATCCGAGATAAGCCAGTCCACCTGATTTCTTCGGTAACATTCCTCGAAGGGCATCCGTTTGGTACACACGCTTTATTAACGCCCGGCAGCTAAGCCAAAAGGGCAACTATCACTGATTTACCAAAGGGCGCTCCAATGCCCGATCACTTAAAGACCAAGATCACTGTAAACGACCTGGGTCCAGCCCCTCGGTTGGTATGAGGGCCTCACAGTCAAACGCTCCAGCCAAAAATGCAGCCAAAAGCAACATAGACCTCTAGTTCTAGACAATCCTCACGGCCGAACCTAGCCCTACCGATAACAGGTGATCAAAGCTGACCAGGGGTTCGATTTCAGGTATGAGCCCGCCGTATTCCTCTTGAGGTGCATTCTAAGTTCTCGTTTTAGATCGCTTAACGAAGGGCTTGAAGCCACCGATTCCTAGGGACCGACTACAATATAAAGTCCGTACCAGTATCCTCTGGGCCCAAATAAGGCTATATGATATAGCTGCATGAACAACCAGCCAAACTATTATGCTCTAATGAGAGCCTCTATTATCATCATATGAAAGGTGCCTATATCTCTTTGGTCCCGCGCCCAGAGGTATTCTCTTCAGCTTTTCGGAAGCATCCAGGATAAAAGTTCAAACACCATCTGCCGCTCCAAAATCTCACCCGACCGCTTCAAGTCGATGTCATCCGGCAGGATAACCATTTTGATCCCAACGAGGCAGTCTCAAGGATTTCAGCAAGTGACAAAATCTTTACATATAAGAGCAGGGCACAGTGCATGCCACAGCAGACAGACATGGTTTCCGGTAGGCTAAGAACACATGCACGGAATTACCGGTGGTATTCGACCAAAAAAAAATCTTTTAAGTCTATATACTGTTTGTGATACAGCATTGAAATACGAGATTGGAATAGCGAACAGCTCAGGTGGAGCTGAAACGCTAGCAATGACTAGAAAGTGATTGGCGGTGGTTATCGTGCTGTTTCATGGCAATGGGACGACCTTTAAGAATAAACAGACACCCGGTTTAGGGCAAATCAACGACTTGCATCTATGAGTCGCACTGTATCTTGAGTATTCTTTATACAGTATGTCATCACAAGTGCCCGAGAAAGACAAAAAGAAATTCGCACTGACAGTAGAAGGGACCTTTACTTTTGCTCCAACCGTAACACAAAACAACGTGGATTCAGGAGCAAGCATTTGGTCGCTAGGAAAGTTCTACAATTGGTCTATCATTCTGCTCATGATGGGAGACATGTACAAAGAGTCATCTTCTATGTAGCCACAGGTCCCAGAAATGGGTGTGCGAGTAAGCAAGGTGTCCAAAAGTTCCCAAAAATTGTGAGGGCTGGTAGATTTCCCTGACCTAGGATAAGCCTCAATAGTACTCAGGAATGTATTACTGTCACATAACATTAGTCAGAGTTTGGGAATCAGGCCGTCAGTTTACAATCGTGGGCCTGCCAACTTTTACCTTCAAAGAGGCTTCAAAAAATGTCCTCGAATCGACGACTTTCGAAATGCTGGCTCAAACCCCCCGAGTTAGAGTTATGTCCTTACGGTTGTGATTTAATTGGCTCGCAGCTCGCTTGTGCTCGGAAATCACTATTGAGAAAAACTAACAACTGACACCAGGTCTGGCCACAAGAGGATGATCGTTGTAGAGTCTCGGCTGTTTGACATCAAAAAGTTACGACTGTGACTCGATACATCCATTATTTTAATGAGGAAACAAGCCGGTCTCAAACATTTGGAGCGGAATATGCACTTTTAACCCTCAAAAATATTCATCTACTGCACCAGTCTTCCCCAAAAATCCAATCATTTACCCGATATGAGGACCTTAAATAGATTACTAGGTAGCACTTCATGTCATTTAGTACAATATTCCGGCTCACCCGCCGTTGCTAGATACCATGTTGCAAAATCTGTCAAGACTGTCACAGCAACTCTCCAGACTTTCCATAACTGAGCTGTATGGCCTTGTTGCTGCTTTTTTGGTTGTAACCTGGTTGCTCTACACGTTTGGAAGACATGTCTGGCTCTGGGCCTGGAAGAGGCGATACTCAATCTCCTTGCATTCCATCGGCTCAAGCTTGCCAAAGGCTTGGAGATCTTTTTCATACATCCACCTGCCTGGAGTACTTCGACATCTCGATATAGCGGACTTTCACCAGATCTCTATCATAGCCATCCTGTTCACAGCGAACATGGTTGTTTTGACGTATGAAGCAGAATCCTGGATGACAGCACAGAGAAGAGCCGGATCTCTGGCTGTCATCCACGTCATCCCCTTGTGCCTCGGAATCAACTTCGGCTTCCCAGCCGATTTGCTCCACCTTGATCGACAGACAATGGCGTGGTTTCATCGGTGGATCGGACGCATTTGCGTTCTCCACTCGCTCTTTCATGGGTCGCTCATGGTGTCCATTTCCAGAACTTCGACCCTCACAATTCCAATCCACATTATTCCGATAATAGTACGTAAACGCAGAAATGAACCAATGCATTCCCCCAATCTAGACATCGCCGCTGATCTTTCTAGGGCGAAAGCGCACTTATCCTGGTTGTGCCAGTGACATACGTGGCAATGCGGCGACGTCATAGGCAATTCGCGTTGAAGTGTCATTATGTCCTACTTGTCATTGCTATCGCTGGTATTGCATACCACCTTATGCAGCGGCACTCATTGTACCGCTGGATACTTCTGGGAGCCACTGGCCTCTGGTTAATCTGCAGTGTGGCAGTCTGCACAAAAACCGTATTTGCCCAGAAACAGTCTCGGGCAG
>JACWFT010000056.1:574651-595259 GCA_019775415.1 Penicillium sp. VS I D KN | reverse complement strand
GTAGTGGTGAGGTGACCTCTGTTTGCTCCCTCCCTTCCTCTACTTTCTCTTAATCACTGGATGTCAATAAGAAGATAAGGCTGGAAGTTGAAGGGGTTGCGGGACTAGCCCTAGAACGGTCTGCACTGCGCCAACTCAATCTATTCATGAATCAATTGGTCAACTCACTAAAAAGACAAAAACATACAACAGTCAGGATTCGCATGTGGTCACCCACCATACTACTAACTAACCGGCGTGTGGCTTAAGTACGGCTGAGCGGACGGGAAGCCCTGTTCTCCACACCCTATGGTCGTATGTACTGAAATTAGCGTGGAAATGATAGATATAGTTATTATATGGATTACATAGACACGGCAAGCTCATGAACTATATGAAGCAATCGCTAGTACTACAGGCAGTGTAAGGTCAGGTTTTCGATCGACAGCCTACTTAAGTGTTCACGTATACCTTCTGGATTTTATCAACCTAACTCGATTCCACTCTCGATCCTCTTCCAATAGTTGCTTCTTATTAGTAATGCCCTAATTGACTCATCAAACTCTGTTTATAGATCAGGTAGATTATGTTCCTTATATAAGGATAGTCACAGTGCGCGCTGGGACCGGTGTCACCTTAGGTGCACGCCTGGGTTGGATTCACAAGAAATTAACAATTAATGAGGGAAAAGGGTGAAGGACATAATGTTATAAAAAAACGCCGCTATATAAAAGAATATATAAAAGAAGTCGTGTCGAACAGCTGATCGTGGGCGTGTATAATGTTTATGATATACATCGCTCTGTTGACTTTCTAACCCTATTCCACACCACCTTGTCAATGTCACAAACGTTTAGATCTTGGCACCGGCTTTTCTGCGGAGTTCCTTCTCCTTGTCCCGAATGAAGCGCCGAAGGATCTTGCCACTTGGACTCTTCGGAATATCGTCCACAAACCTAATGCCGCCCTTGAGCCATTTGTGACGAGCCTTGTTGGTCTCGACAAATCTACTAATGACCCGGATGGCTGCTTCGTCGTCTAAACTGGCGGACGGAGACTTCACGATGATTGCCTTGGGAACTTCGCCCGCAGTGTCATCGGGGACCCCAACGACAGCGCAATCTGCCACGTCTGGGTGAGCAAGGAGGTGGGCTTCGAGCTCTGCAGGAGCCACTTGCAAACCCTGTTGGGAATTAGTCAGTTATGCCTCCAAGTTAGTATCGGAGAGCTGGGGATAACAAACCTTGACCTTGATCAACTCTTTGATCCGATCGACAATGAAAATGTGCTCAGTACCACTGGGACTGATGCGAACGACCGCCTCGTCTCCCGTGCGCATCCATCCATCTTGGAATGTTTCTTTGGTCGCCTTTTCGTTTCTCAGATAGCCCAATGCTACGCTTGGACTCCGCACTAAAAGCTCGCCGGGTGTGTTATAGGTAGTTATTTCCTGGCCATCCGGGGACATGATGCGCGCCTCTGCCCCGGGAAACAAAGATCCAGAAGAGCCAAGCCAGATGTCATGAGGATGGCTCGAAGAGACCACACAAGCAGTTTCCGTCAATCCTGCAGATAGAAATATAAGTGGTGACCCGTTATCTAGACTGTAGAAGTTTTCCGCTCACCATAGGCCAACCGAATAGAGACATCCGGATAGATCTTCAAGAAGTCATTCGCTAGCTCCAGAGCCAAGGGAGCTGCGCCAGAGAAAATAGACTTGACAGAACTCAGATCGTATTGAGAGCAAAGCCTTTGATTTCGCATCATGTTGATGATAACCGGAGGGACCTGGTATTAGTTAATGGGGGGGCTTGTTCGATTTTGCTCTTGTGTAGAGAGATAAACTCACAAGGAAGAGAGAAGTGATCTTGAAACGGTGGATGGAGGCTAAATAGGATTCCATGTCGAACTTGGGAAGGACCACAGTCTGGTCACCACGATAAGTTCCGGAGTGACACACAACCACCAGGCTGTAAATATGGCTCTGCGGGAGAAGGCACTGCCCAATTTCAGTGTACAAGCCACTTGCTGGTTTGGGTTGGGCGTCACGATAATCCTGCTCGAAAGCGGTAGTTTGCAGAATGTTAGCTATAACGTTGCGATGTGAGATCATCACACCTTTCTGTGCAAAAGGATCATGGTGAGTGGTGTGTTCATTTCCAGTGATCATTCACTCAAGCAATCGAGACTTACCGGCAAGCCAGATGTTCCACTCGAATAGCACAAAAATGCGGTCCGGCGAGCTGCCTCCCCGGGACCCCATTGAACAGGCTCAGTTGGTGGCAGTGACTTTCCAGCTTCGGCAATCTGGGAAACAGATTTAAGCTCTGATGGCGGGTTTGCGCCCCCGAGAATTTCTTGCGGCACATCGATCAAATAAATTTGTTTCTTTGGGAAGCCAGCCTTGGCCGCAGCATCCAAGGCGATCGGCAACAAGGGAACACAAGTAAACAATACTTTCGCCTTGCAGTCAAGGAGCTGGTGTTTCAACTCATTCGCTGAATACGATGAACTAGCTGGCGCCACAACACCCTCGAGCTGGTGAATAGCCCAAAATAACATCATGGTGTCAATCTATCAAGACAAATGTTCAGCTTCGGCTTTAGCGTGAAAGCTTCAGAAATACGACTTGGCATACAGTGTTCAAGCTGAAAATAACAGCTGTCTTATCCCATTCTGATCCAGAGCTTGGGACCCAGCCGAGCTCCTTGCGCAGGCCACGAGTAATAAAGGCAACCCGGTCGACCATCTCTTGCGATGAGTATGACTTCCCGGTCAGGCCACAGGTGTAAGGGTCCCGGGACTGCTCATGTGGAACCCGTCCATATTTCTCGCTGAGCATAAATTCACTGATTGGAATATTGTCGGGAATGCATCCTAATTGAGTCCGAGGTAAGAATACCATCGTGGCAAGCGCCTTAGCCTTCGCAAGAAGTCACCGTTGAACTAGCTTGTCTCGTTCTGAAAACAATCAAATTGTAGGTAATAAAACTTTTGTCAAAAGGCGCGTGGTTTAATAATAGGGAAGAAGGGAAGAAGTGGGAAGATCGCGGATGCTCCCGAGAGACGGCAATTCCCAGATTATACTATATAGCGTGCAGCAGGCCTGGAATGAAGGGTACCCCGATACTTTCTGGGACTCCGGGATATGTGGAGTTGCAGCCTGTTCATTGCCGCGAGCTTATAGTTCCGAAGCGGGGTACGGTCTAGGGTTCCAGGGGTCGCGAGCTTTCTGGTACGCGAAGATCCAAGTAATATATTTTCTTTCCATTAGTAGATCATGAACCTGTACAATAAAGTAGTCAGCTCGGGCGAGATTCGGCTTTCCTGAAAAGGTCAGCCGAAGTTCGGCATTACGGATTATGAAAGCATTGGCACTAACTCCTTCCCACTGAACCGAGTGCTAATAGCCGAAATGTAAATTTTGGAGAGTCAACATTCAAGGACTTCCTTTCTTTCATCACAGATTAATGGCTTGCGCATATCTTGTTTTCCAGCACACAATTTCTGGCTTGATTCCATGACGGTACGCGGAGAAGCTTCTCTTGCGGATCTACCTTCTGCACACTCGATAGAATGTATAAGCCTAGATTGGACAAGCTAGCAGCATCCCTTTAGGCAATCAGCTAGAGCATGCTCGCTGTCATCTCCGGAAGGTACAGTTATCTACTCAAGGTACAAAACGACACCTCGGACCGCAAGAAGCAATTGACACACGTTCCACCACTACACTTGGTGATAAAAATTCACTACTCACAGCTGGGCACTGTCAGACGAGAAAGAAAAGGAGAGACAAGAAGCAGACGCAATGAGAACTTCGGTCCAGAACCTTGACTATACAGATCATCTCAATCGTGGGATATTCTTCTCGTGTCAGTCATCTAATCCCATGATTTCAGTGAAGCCACTAATTCTCACTTCATGGAATGCTTGATAGCGCGGATCATGGAAGGTCCTCATTAGCAATTTGTATCAAGGGTGTCGATTGTCTATCAAGCATGCCTATGCTTACTGGAGTCATAGGTCTTTGCCAATACTCCGCATGCATGAGACTTCGATTCTCCACAACCACTATAGAAACCCGGACAAAGATGTCTTGAAGTCCAGATCTTGAGACGATCAAAAACAAGAAGTAAAAACATACAACAGTCAGGATTCGCATGTGGTCACCCACCATACTACTAACTAACCGGCGTGTGGCTTAAGTACGGCTGAGCGGACGGGAAGCCCTGTTCTCCACACCCTATGGTCGTATGTACTTGTAGAGATAAAGTAATAGACTAAGGACCAGTGAACAATGTGTCCGCAGGGCGGGGGATCATAAACCTTTGAAATTGCCCGCCGCCCCAGAAAATGAAATGAAGTAAAATGGTTCCCTTTTTCCATAGCGCCAAGCTAGGCAGATACTAAATCCACATGTTTTACTTTGTAATCCTTTTTTTTTCATGAGTTCGACGCGCATTCGGTTGGAAGGCTCCTCATTCATCTACCCCTCTGGCTTCTTCCTTTGACTCTTTTTTTTTTTTCTACACAAAGTAAAATTCAAATTGTCACAGTCGGCATCAGACGCGTCTTGGCCGACGGCCATTCCCAAGATCCACCTTCATCCGACGGATTTATCCCGAGATGAGCTGCCGGAAGAAGCGAAGGGATGGCTGCTATTCGTAAAGGTAGGTGAATCCGCAGGAATACTCTTGTATAAGCATTTGTAGTATGAACAGATTCATAGTTGCAGGAAGAATGCCAGCCAGTCTCAACCCCAGAAGATGGGCTACGTCAACGGCGAGCCCTAATTCAGAAATGGGCTACCGCCAGTCAAGAATTCCGCGACCATGGCGATAAGGGTGAGTGCGCAATAGTTAGGGTTGAAATCGGGGAGAAAACTTTGTATATGAGAATCAATTGACACGTTCATCCAGCGAAAAGCACGAGATTGCGGACAGGGCTTCATACGCCACTGTAGATCTCGAAAAGCTAGCTTATTATGTGGAGGTAACGATCGGCATATTCCTTGTACTTGTGCAGGTCATAGACAAGCTTGGAATGATCGCAGCGTATTGTATTGTAACTTACAAGTTTGTACCAAAATTTCGGGACCTATCTTGCGATCTACTCCACTTCCAAGGTTTTCAGCTATACCTTGAATATCACCATTTCCAATGATCTACGATCCCTTCGACACAAACCATTGGACTCAGAATTTCACTTTTTAGTGTTTCTCATATCAACATCCCGCCTGGACTTCAATGGATAATCGACGACTATGAAAATGAAGTATGTCTTTCTGTTGTTCAGTGCTCTTGTTTATTATGCGAATATCGAGTTCGTGCACAACAGTGGCATCCGCGTACTCATTCGAGATGCAATACTGTCGAGGACTCTCCCTGGCTCCAGCCATGCATTGAAAACAGTATTTACTGGGATTGCGCGAGTTGATCGTGAACTCATGATCTTAACTTCGTTTTTCTATCCTGCTGTAGATGGGCAAAATGCGACGCTGCTGCTGCATACAGTAGGGTTCTCAGGCTCATTCGGGTCAGCATGGGCTCTTGTGACCATGGAAGCTTGGAGAAGTGGAAATCGGTGGAAAATAATTGCTGTGTAAGTTTATCGTCCCTATACGACCTTTTCTGGCCTCTCGTCCCTCACGACCACTACTTCCTTGAATTAAGCAAAGAAGGGAGTTCGTCGCTATTGATGGTAAACAAACTAACGAATGTAGTCCTATGATATTTGGCGTCATGGCACAGCTCAAGACCTTCGCCCTGTGGGGCCCCATTTACTGTGGTCTTCATCTAGCAACCTCCATCACCGCCACAAAACCCACCATACAGAACATTCGGATTCCGCGCATAATACGGCTGGCTATCCCCATTGCCTATGCAATCGGCTATGTGGTTCCCTCGTTTCTAATGGTCCTACCCGCACCAAATATGATCAGTACGGATCAGAAGCAGATTTTCATCGCTGTTTGGCAGGCATGGGCGATATCTGTCGGGGTTATAACTACACTGGCCTTCTATATTGTGGGACCACGGACTAAAGATGATGTTTCTACCGATAATCGCGGTGTCTACGCTTTTGCCTTTGTGTATGCCGCTGTACCGCATCTTATCTCGTGGACTATTCCCTTGGCGACTGTGGTGGCACCGGCCCTCTTTCACGATCGGTTCGTGCAGGCTTTGCGCCCGTCGAATGTTTTCCTTTTGCCTTCGCCCTGGAACTCCGCGGTTTTCCCGGTCGAGGACGTCAGTGTCGCAGCGCATCATTTCCTGAGGTGGGATTGTCTGATTGGGTCGGCTTGTATGCAGATTTGGGCGGTAACTTTATATGTGAGGGCATGTAGGATCGGTGGTGAACCAATCAATTGGAGTGTTTTCGGGGCCAAGGTTGCTTTGCTGACCATCTTGGCAGGGCCTATTGGGTCCGCAGTGGCATTGATGTGGGAGAGAGATAATATCATTTGCTATGGTGCGAGGGCCGTTATGAGACAGGAAAACGGCGCCAAGAAGGCCCTTTACAAGCGGTAATGAGTATAATGAATTCAATTTACACTGACAAAGGTCATGACCAAGATTTGTTGAATGTAATAGATCTAGATTCTTGTAACAAGTCTCGCATCCTTGTATCGCCGATTGAGTGCATCCTGGGTCAGCCGATCACCCTGACAATCAGGACTTGTATGATACCGTAGAACTTCAATAATCACCTGTACACCCTCTGTCTCGACGGGAACCCAATGTCCGGTCCTAGGCAAGCTGATTACTTCACTTCTCGGAGCCAAGTATTTATGGACGCCATCAAGGCAGATTTCCGGCATCAGAACGTGGTCTTGAATGCCCCAAATTACAGATGCTGGAGCCTGTAGTCTCGACTGATTGCTTTCCGCACCAGGTGGGCTAGCTGTGTGTAGGGGAGCTCTGATTTTTTGCATCGAACCCAAGGTCTCCTTCGATTTCAACCAGGTCCCTCGCAGAACGCCATTACGATAAAGACCCGTCATCTGCCAGAGAAGAGCTGCAGGTGACCTAGCACGCTGCATGACCGTGTTGCTATAACCTTCCAAATGGACCTTCGTCTTTGTTTTGGCATCACACTCACTTGGACCCAGAGAAGCAGCCATTGCTTGAACGAAGTCAAAATCGAGGTTTCGGTTGTTCGCCATTCGAACAAGCCCACGAAGAACGGCCATTTGGTTCCAATCACCGATGAAATGGCCGACGATCTTCTCTGACAGATCAAAAGTGAAGATATATGCCAATTTCCATATCTGGCACACCAGCAATCCGGATACTTGACACGACTTCCAGACCCTGAGGCGAGATAGATGGCCGCGGAGCATTTGAACATGCCGAGTAAAGTTTTCAATGGCCAACTCGGTCTATGAATAAGATTAGTGACGCTGTATTGATAAATGGACTCATATATACTAACAAAGAGTCCGTTCATTAGCACAAAGTGATCAGCAACATTAGGGGCCTCCGTAGCAAGGCGAATTGCCAGATTGCATCCCCAGTCGTGAGCAACAAGAAGGGTTTTCAGCCTTTTGTTCCAGAAGAGTGCCTGGATGCTCATGCAAAATTCACATAGGGAATCAAGAATGCTTGTATCGTATGTGTCGAAGCTGTCACTGCCCCCATAACCTGGAAGATCAACACAGATCATGATGCTGTTCTTAGGCATTGCCTTGTGTGAGACAATGTGCCTCCACATCACACAGCTGTCAGGAAATCCATGAAAAAAGATGATTAGGCTCTTGGGTTCGGCAACCGCATGCTGGTTGTGAATATAATGCAACTTTCGTCCATTTCGTAGCTTCATGAATGCATGGTCAAACCCAGGTATTGGCTGCTTGGAGAGGTCCCAGAAGCTTTGTCGTTCTATTGCTACGGTTAGCAATATTCGTCCATTTCTATTGGGGATCTTAACCTGTAGTCAAATGGTCCTTTTGCTGCCTGTTCAGAGACTTTCCGCCATGAACGAGGCCGTTGATGATACAACGAATGAGTCCTGATGTTGCCAGAATATAGAACACGATTTGACCGAGCAGGTCAGTAGCGTAATTTGGCATTGTAAAGAAATGCTCAGCGGTCACGGTAATATCCAAGTGCTTGGGGTGAGTTACCCGCATGAGTCAGGAACAGGACTACGAATTTCTCCCTTCCACGTGATTTCAGCATCAGAAAGAGTGATGTCACTGAAAGGGGTCTAGTCTTTGATCGATCGGCATAAAATCTCCAGCTTAATGAAGTAAAAACGAATGGCATCGTGTTCGCTGAAAAGCAATGCTATCAAACGCTAAATCGTATGTATCTAAGCATCGCGAAACTCAAAAATCCAACATTCCGCACCAAACGTCATGAAATTAACACATATTCTCAGTAATAATTACGATGCGATATCAGAGCCATATCCTGAGTCTATCGCTTTATCGAATTCCATCTTGCCCCCCATCGACACAACAGCACCATGTTTGCTCTGTAATGTGGCACCGCAATTTTCTTGCCATGGTCGTCCTCCAGAAGCATCGCAAATATATGGAAAGTGCTGGATCAGCCGCACTGTGGCATATCGCACAGTTTCAAGTGCAATCTGTCGCCCAGGGCATGCCCGTTTCCCAATACTGAAAGGTAGGTAGTTCTCGCACTGCTTGGACCGGCTGTCAGAGGGTTTTCCATCGTCGGAAGGCAGCCATCTCTCCGGCACAAATTCTTCAGCATCATCTCCAAAAATATCTTTCCGTCGATAAAGGGGATAGTGCGGAAGGGATATTTCCGAGCCAGCTGGGACGACTATGGGAGATAAGCCATCCGGGCCCCCGCCCCTAGGAAGCACAGTATCTTGAAGAGCGACGCGGTTGTTGAAGGGTACCGTTGGAAAGAGTCGCAACACCTCTTTCACGCAGGCATTCATGTATATTAATCTACTGTTGAGGTGGGACGCTGTTGGTATAGTACCATTCGGGAGCTGGGACGTGATTTCGGCGCGTAGGTTGTCAAGTACGCGCGGATGGCGAGATAGAAGAAGAAAAAGATGCGTTAATGTTTCGGCTGTGGTGCCTTCTGCCGCCATAAACATCTGTCTTATTTGAATGTGCGCCATATCGAAGCTATGGGCGCCAAATTGATCATAAAATAAATCCGATACCGTCTCATCGTGAACAATCTGCCGCGTCGCAGGATAATCCTTTGATGTGAACGCGACTTTCGAATTATCGGATATGAAGCCGTAGACGAGCTTGATAGCTTGCTCTGTTGCTGAGGACCGAAGGAACTTTGCCATAGGACCAAATATCATCACTTCTTGGGTGTACTCGAACGCCTTGCAGATGGCGGCATTGATTCGCCGGGAGAGTGATTGCTGCTGGGCATCCAGCATCTTGACCGCATCTTGACCCCAGAAGATCGAGGTGGCGTTATACAGAGTCAAGTCATGAAAAAGCGGTTGTAGGTCAACGGGTGAGCCATCGCTGGGAATTCGAGACACCAGGCTTTGAATGTGAGGTTCGAGGTTGACATGGGAAGCTGAAAACCCAGGCTTACTCATACGTCGCAAGAACTTCCACTCGTTCCCCTCCGAAGTGAATATGCCGTGATCGAGTGTTGTCCCCAAGACCGAGCTTCTCGTTCTCCCCAAGCCGTACAGTTGGGACTCGGTCACAAGGATCGTTTTGATGTTTTCGATATCGATCGTAGCCACGCTCGTTCGCCCCATGCTCGTACACGCCCAAGTGTGTCCACACAATTCAAATCGCTGCTTTAGCATGTCCAGGTATGAGTTGCTGCGGAAATTGCAGTACTCTTCAAATGAGACGTCACTTCCGAGGACTTTATCCTTTTGAGGCAGAGATGGAGGAGGTTGGCATCCATGCTGTTGGGCTAGCCTCCTGCGGTGGCGGATGGCGATAATGGATCGTGAGATATGCCATGTTCCAGCGCTGATACCGAGGACCAAAACAACGAGAAGGCTGAGATACATCGAGAAAGTCGATGAAGTTGATCGTCTGCTGTCCGTTGAATATGAGATTTGATCGACGAGGGTAGGTGTTCCTAGTGAATGTGATTATTGGTCTTGACCCACTAGGGTACCGGCCCCGTGGGTTGATATATGCAATTTTCACATCACAGTAAGCTTAGAGATCTACATAGCATGTGTATCTCAGATGAAAAATTCCAGTTGCCCAGGTGAGTGATCTTACTGGGGGGTACTATGTGGGCCCAATCTCAGGTCCACATAGATATCCATCATGGCGATCAGGTTTCAATGCCATGTATAGTGGCGTAAGTCAAGTTTGAGACCCCTCCTTGCCCCCTGAGAAATTGATGAGTGCGTATCAGATGACAACAATATTCGGAAGAGGAAATACCTACAATCTTAGCGAGAGATCGCTGTGGTTCGTCTTGGCGATCTTAAATAAATTGGGGACTGTGAGCTGACAGATCATGTTCGGTGAACAAGTCAAAATCCAAGTGAAATTTTAGCTGCACGCTTAGTCTATAGCTCCGGTGGTAGCCCGAACATTTTCTCTGAGCTAAATTGACACTCATCTCTGGCACACCCCTGAGGATCCATATCTTGGCTTGTTGTTTATTTTTCCAAATTTTTCTTTTCACTGTACAAATCGACTTCGATTAGTGCAGGACTGACTGAGGGTAATCATTCAGCTGACGGTCGATTAAGTTCGGCTAGTATGACCTTCAGTTCGTTTCCCCCTAATAAGGGACCTAGAAGAGCTCACGCTTCCCTGATCGCATCGATCGTGATCCACTATTCTCTCTCTTATCAAGGTTGAGAGGTCCAATGACTGGATAAGTGGGTCAGTCACATTGTCGATCTTGTACCTAAAAGCCCTTTGTGGGGCTTGTAATGGTCCCACGGGCCTGGTCACAGTCTTAGCCTACGCCATTTTCATTGTTATTCAGTAATTTAACCTCATCATACTCCGTACTGTATGTGGCGGGACTATAACAAAACTTTCAATAAAAGAAAATTAGATTTGAAATTGTGTCATTGAAAGAGGTATCCAGCCTTTGGATGCCAAGCTTCCATAACGAATGGAAATAAATAGCTAATCATATTCGTAGATTACGGCGTACGGTATTTCAGACTCCACGGAGTTGAACAAGATGTTCATACCTGGCTTGCGAGATCACAATTGAAAAGGAAAATCTCCAAAAGCCTCCAAAATAGTATGTATCATATAAGCTTCTGGACTAGGTCTGAGTCCCTGTTCGACCCAAAGTCTCGCCATTAGACTCATCCGACGATTGACTCGGCTTCTAGAATGCTAAAATGGTAAAATGGCTACGAAATATGCCACTATAGCTTGGACAAGATTTTCTTGGCCCACGGACCCATAGGCGTCGCTTTGAGCGCCTCCTTCCACTCATCGGGGAAAACCGCCTTCTCTCTGGCAGAAAGTCCATCCCATCCAGCAGCAATTCGCCTCTCGTTGCCCCTCCACCTCTCCACTTCCTGTGCGATCCACAAAGCCATCGCGTCAGCAGTCTCGGTAATTTTTTGCAAAGGTACATCGTGCCCCGCGTTTTCTACCGTAATGTGCTTTACCCGATCATATTCCATACCACCACTGCCTCCCCACCGTGTGCCAGTCCGCTTCGCCCCTCTAAGCAACGTTCCTGACTTTTCCATGGTGCCCTTGGACCCTCCAATGTAGAGAACGCTTGGTCTCAAATGAGGCAGCATTCTCCACGCTAGAATAGACTCGTATCGATAGAACTGATACCCCTTGGGCAATTTACCCAGGACGTCCGGGAAGAACAGAGGATCATGCGGTGGGGGACGCTCATCTTCTTCACCTGATTGAGGCAAACCAAGCTCTTGATGTCGATTAAGGTTAGGCCGCGTATACATGAGGACCTCCTGGTGTTTGCTCGTCGACAAAGTCACTGGAGTATTCGAAGTTTCATTCTCTGTCTCCGGATAGAGAAGAGTTGGAAGATCACGATAGCCATATTGAACCCAGCGACTAAAGACACGCGGATCCCAATGAGGAAAGACCTTACGGGCTTTCTCCGCAGCGACCTGACGAGATTTCCAGACATCCTTTTTGCTTAGAGCCAGCAAGACGAGAAGCGGGGAGTCATTTTTATCCATATTGGGAGCGAAAAATGGCTCGATAATGATAAGTCCAGTAAACAGGCGCGGATGCAGCATGGACAGGAAAATTCTGAAAGTATTAGTGACTAATTGATACCTATGGATCATCTAGGGTCTCACAGTTGTGTAGTCCCAAGGCTATGCCCGACACCCATTATGGGCTGCGGCATCTCTTTGCGAAAGTGGTTGATCATGAGCAGCATGTCACGGCTATGATCCATCCAGCCGGCTGTTTCATGAGTATACATAGTCAGTGGCTGGCTTCTCCGGCAAGACATTGCATAGGAATCTCACGATCATTTCCTAGGTTTTTCTCGTTATAGATCCCACTGGCCCCTTTATTGGCAGCATCGGCAAACCAGATGGCGCGGACCCCGATCTTGTCACGCTTGCATCTAGCTAGTATCTCCTCCCATAATGGCTCATATAGCTCCTTTGTAGATAGGTTTAGCTTATGGATACGAGGGAGCTTGTCAAGACTTGTTCTTCCATACCTTAGGTATTCCAGCCCCGTGGAATCCAACAAGTGTCACGTCACCCGGCTGTGGATCGAGATTATCAACTGGGGTATATTTCTTGACAAGTAGCTTTAGTGGAGCGTCTTGGGTCGTTGTAGCTCGAGGATATTCGCGAATATACTGGGTGTCGACGACGTGCTCCGTCACAATGAAAGGCGATATAGACATTTTACATAGAGTCCAGCAGCTGTCAATGTTTCAGATTAGCCTTGCTATGAGGTAGTTAGATGAATCGAGACGTATACTTTTCAGAAAGATGAGAAATTGTGTCGTAATGTCACTAGACAGCCCGGTCTTACTAGAAAAAATGGCAAGAACAGGGATTAGAAGATGACCTCGGATACGTACGAGGTGGAGATATGAGATCATATATGTTTCATGAAGACTCATGAAGGTGAAGGGCTTCTGTTCTCGAGTCCCACACTGTTCGACGATAACCGTAATACCTGTATAATACACCGTCGTAATATACAAAGTAACTATTGGCCTAATTTCATACGTCAATATCGAACATGAAATGATCGGCATCCCTTCTCACTTAGCCAGCCATACCACTGGGTGCAAGTCTGGCGTCGTCGACCTTTAAAACTGGGAAATATGGGGCCCAAGTACCTACACACTGGGTCTGGTCATCCAAAGTTCTGGGACTATTGACAAAATGACAAGATCGACAATCTGATTGTTGCCAATCACCTCTTGAACTGAGGCGTTGATTGGTTGATAATCATGTTATCAAAAACCCGGTGTATGTTCATTCGTTCAATCTGAGACATCAAGGCCCACATGGGCGATCAATGCCAGATCGCACGCTTTGTTTTCTTTCATCACCAAGGTTGATCGAGCTAGTCCTGATCGGGACACCTCACGCAATTCCTATGACATAGTTAAGTGGGCCTCTCTTCACTAGTCTTAGAAATGGGCATCTCACCAAGTGGATTCGAGGCCTCGAAAATGGATTCGAGGCCTCGAAAATTGACCATTTAGTTCGCTCTACAAACCAAACACCTCAACAGATTGACTTTCCTGTCCCTTCTCAAACCGTGTAAGACGAACCTGCTGTAACCATACCTTAATACTCGCCAAGTCCAGGAGGGAAGGTATTTGAGCAAGGGAATAGACATGACTTCTTTAGAAAAGTTGGCATTAGTTACCTCTTTATGCAAAATTATCTATCTACCAAGCATTGGTAACATAAGTATAGCTAAGGTGTTAAAGAGATAACTAATAGTGTCTAGTTCAATATTATACTCTCAGATTTCAGAGCGTAGCTATGGCCCAGGGCTAGCTCCTTATAATACTTAATGCTATCTTCTAACATCCTTCCATTCTGAAACTCAAGGTAAAACACATAATGCAGCACGTATGTTCTTCTCGTTGAGTTTCCTTCATATAGCTTCAGAGAGTATTTCTTTTGAATAGTAGGGTAATACTCAGTCTTATATAGCAGACCAGACGCCCGGCTCCAGGCTATGATCTATCATTACACACCAAGTAGAGTGAAGAGGCGAGTGCCAGGGGCAGGCGTTCTCACCATACTCTTACTTTTCTCCCAATTATACACGCTTCAGATACAGCATCCCCCGCCTCCCACAAAGATTTGCGATTTGTAGTTAGCGATTGAGGGGATGAAAAGATAAATCACACTATATTTGAGCTGCCAGTGTAATCGGCAGCTGGAACAAGAATTGGGATAAGGTCCTTCTGCTGAAAGGGTGGCCGTCATTATAAGGTAAGGTCCGAAGTCATTACCTTCGTCTTTAGTAAATGATCTAATTGAGCTGATCTATGTCAAACCACCCGCCCTTTTCCCAATCCCTGGCCTCGGCAGAGCCTTCGCGAGCCTTTTCGTCATATATACCTGCCAGGATTATGTTCAGTCTTGCAAAGTCGATCGGTTTCATGACCCAGCCATCAAACCCCGTGTCAATGTAAGCCTTCTCGTCCCTCTCAACAAGGGAAGCCGACACTGCAAAAATGGGAATCCTTTTGGGCAAATTGGAGGTGTCTGCGACCGAAGACTTTGAGCTGTTGGATTCGGCCTCCCGAATCTCTTTTGTGGCTGTCATTCCGTCAACAATGGGCATCTGTGAGGCTCAGTCAGTCAAGACCATGAGGTTTCACATCCAGCTTGAACGAACCTGAATGTCCATCAAGATCACATCGGGGATTTCGTTGCCCGACAAGAATGCGTTCACGCATGCTTGTCCATTATTAGTGAGTTGAACTGTGTGGCCAATTTTACTTAATCGCTTTTGCAGAATCTTGCTATTGACCGGATTGTCCTCTGCAACGAGGACATTTAAGCTCATATTGCTGGAAGACGAAGGTGATGCCTGTGCTTGGGAATTGGTGGGACTCTCCTGAGAGTGTTCCTTAGCTTGTTGTTGCTGAGGACTGGGTTGAGACATATGTAATTGCTGGAATTCGTCATGTCCAGGTCCTGGGGGCGGGCCTAAGGGTACATTCTGCTTTTGATCAATACTGTCCTCGCTATGAGGTAGAGTGTTCTGAGATAGCAGAGACTCGTGTTGACCAGGTTGAACCTTCCCATGTACACCATCGTCGCTAGTGGGATTGGTGTGGGCATCCTGTTGGGTGGCTTCTTTTTGATTCTTATCATCATCAACCACCACAATAAATTCCCCGTCCAGGATTGAAGGTGACTTTGGCATATCGAGATAATTGGCTCTTGTCAGGTTCTGCGAAGACTGCGAGGGCGGTTCTCCGGGAATTTGGAATGGGAGAATAATCTTGAGCCGACTGCCTTTACCCTCGTCAGACTTCACAATGAGTTGACCATGCATCGTGTGCACAATACGAGCGGTCAATGCAAGACCGATACCCAGAACACTTTGCCTCTGACCACTTGAATCCTTTGTGCTATCCAGTCCATCTCCAACCCAATGCTCGTCTGCATAGACCTCTTCAAGCTCCCGAAAGAGCTGTTCGAGTCTAGCTTTCGACATTCCTGCACCTGTGTCGACAACTGACAGTTCAAGCGATGCGTGATCGTCTTGAACACTGGAAAGCGAGGCCTCAACGCTCACACCGCCTTTAAGTGTATTTTCGACGGCATTTGAGATGAGATTGACAAAGATTTGGCGCAGGCGACGCTGATCTCCTAATACTGTGTCCGAGAGTCCAGCGCGCATATTAAATGTGTAGGAAATGCCCTTCCGCTTGGCTTCCCCAGCCAGCATATCAAAAGCATCTTGTAGCGTGGGTGCTAACTCGAACGCCTCGTTCTTGATAAGCTGTTGTCCGCTTTCAGTAGCAAGGTCAAGAAGGTCATTGACAATGTAGACAAGAGATTTGGAAGCTGAGTAGGATCGGACCAAGCTCTCACGTGTTTCCTCATCTAGAGTGCCTTCCATGGCGATTTCCAGATAGTTGATGACTGCGTTTAACGGGGTGCGAACCTCATGAGCCGAGTTGGCTAACAGTAGACGAGTAAGCTGAGAGTTCTGCTTGAGAACTTCTTTTTGCCGCCAGACTTGGATGAACTTCCCGTATACGGATCCAAGGACACCGGCCATCGAGATGTCAAATTCAGACCAATGTTTTGATTCGCTTAGCGTTATCTCGCGCCATTCTTTGAAGCTTTGGCGTGGTGTTAAAGGCCCAATGCCACCATCTGCAGGTTTGTACGGATTTCCAGCCCAGGTGATCGTTGTGAGTTGCCCAACGCGGAAGAAAACGATGAAGTCGGCCCCGTTGGGAGCCATTGGAATACACAATAAGCCCGATATTCGTTTAAATCCCGGGCGGAAAATATAATCGGGAAAATCTTTTCCAATATCATGCGACGCAATGACCGATGTCGCCTTTCGTAGACGAATATATTGAAAAAGAGCGAGAGCTTCTTGTGAATTCGACTCGCTACCAAAAAGTTTGGCTTCGTTTCCAATAGAAAGTACACCATAATCGGCTTGGAAAAGGCGTAACAAGTCATCCGAGGATCCGACGATGTATTTCGATGGATCTGCTTCTTTTGGAACGGAATTCATCATCACACGCGCCTGCTTATCGGAGGCATCAGTGATGCGTTCAATGTTTCGAGCCACAGTGTCGCCGACCAAACGGCACAGTTTCCGTATCGGGAAAGAGACGCGCATGCCATCATCGCCGTATGAATGACAAGATATCAGGCCCCAAAGGTTGTCATAAGCGTTAATGCTAATCGACATCGATGAGCGAACTTCCATGTTCGCGAGGTATTTAGCGTGGATGGGTGACATCGCTCGAAGATAGGCATGGCTCATATCAAGGGGGGTTTCTAGATCCTCCAAGGTTCGACAGACTAGTCGCGCAGTAACGTGGTCTCGGTTGTATAATAACCGGACTTTGTTGACCTTGTAGAGCTCTCGAGCCTGAGCTGGGATGTCTGAAGCAGGGAAATGAAGGCCTCGATATAAATCCACCGTCACATTAGGGTCCATCAATTCAGCTACTACCCGACCATTCGCTTTGTGATCAAATTGGTAAACCAGAACTCGGTGGAATCCAACTAATTCCTTGACTAGTCCCGCAGTGACTTGGAGTAGTGTTTCTTGGTCCGTCACTTGTGCAAGCTGGGCCTGAATCTGAGATAGTGTGCCGAAAACTTGCATTGCAGCAGCTTCACCCTTTTTCCGTCGTGCATCACGTATGGAGCGCACTGAATGACTTGCGCTGATCGTGCTTTTGACATATTGTTCTTCAGTGGGGGGCGGGTTGGTTTGTAAGGTATTCGTGGGAGTTTCCGGGAGTTTTTGATCTTCAATATTTAAGGGATTAAGCTGGTCGTCCTCCAGTTCAAGCTCGCAAATGATGATATCCTTGTTTTCTTGGCTAACATGCGTCGCGCACCAAAACCGAGTGAAACCGCCGGATGTTCCTTGTATTGCCAGGAGAAAAACCTCAGGACCATCGATAATTAAATCATATGAATCGTCTCGCACGTAGTCGAGATGTTCCAAAAAGGTGGCCAACTGGTCTTCTTTCAATATATCAGTGAAACTTTCCATATTAAACAGATCTTGCGGTGAAAACCCCATGATTTGTTTCGAATTTTCGCTCACGGCGCGCACAACAAGCTGATTAGGAGATTCCTCTCTCAGAGCGATCATCACTCCGAAGCTTTGTATTGCACCTGGTGTCCGGATCGGCTCATCCTCGCAACGTTTGAGAGACTGTTTGCTATCCCCGAGTATCACCGTGTGCCCATTTTCCGAGAATGCGTGTTCGAACCGGGAGGTCACGTAGGTTTGATTCTCTTGAGGTGCAGTCTCTCTAGTTGCAGTTTCTGAAGACTCCAATGCATATTCGGTGTGTTGGAGATCTCCTGTAGCGGGCGTGTTTGAAGAAATTTCATCGTTGACAGAGACACTGCTATGCGAGACCGGCGGAATATGATGGTTTGAATAAGGAGTCCTAGCCTGAGGCATTGCATCTGTCGTAGATTTCGGCGGCTCCACTGAGTGGCTCGAGGATTCCTCCACATCTTCTTCCGCTGGCGATGGGGACGCATTGACTGGGTTCATGGAAACAAGTGATTTAATTGGATAAATGCGGTCGGAGCCGCTGAGGCCTGTGCTGGACACGCGGCCATCATTTTGGCTCGTAGATCCGTTCCGGTCGCTGTTGGAAAGCGTCTGATTCGAATTATTCAGGCTCGTTTGCGAGGTTTGCGAGGTTTGCGAGTTTTCAGGGCCGCATCCGTAGAAGTTTTGCGAGCTCATGCTCGTAGACGAGTTGGGGTTTCAAGAAAAAAAATTCAAGGACAGATCCGACGGCGGGGTTGTCTTCGGGACAAAACCTTTCAGAACGTCCCCTGTATTTCATCGTCGTTGAAGTAAAGGTGTCTTTGTGCTACTAAATTAGCCACATGAGGCTATTCGCGGTCAAGTTTTCGAACACTCGGGCGCAATAGGGCAGTAAATGGTAATGATAGTCTGCCGCAGTGCACGTTACTGTTCTTTAATGTGCCGAGCGAATGGCCTTTGTTCCACCTTATCGGGCGCGATGACGTAACCCTGCCTCTTCAGAAACTTGCCAGAGTTGTGGACATTTTCACCTCCAGACCTTGGAACTAACGTATCTTATTGCATTTTTTTTCCGATTCGCTCGCTACTTTGTCATGGAATGTGCGGTAACCCCTTACGCTACCGTGGGCCAAGGCTTCGTCTCATTTCATGGGTGTCAAGGAGTTGGTGCAAATGGCTTGTAGTGGCTCGGTCATTTATGACCCTAAAAGACACTAGAGCCCCCAGTTACGGTACAGCAATGGGGGATCTAGAAACATAAGTTGCATGAGTTAGAGATGCACGTGTTTTTTTGACCCGAATTCAAGGCATGAAATGACTACCTACACGCAACGGCACGGAGAAGTTAGAGAAAGGTTGTACTTCCCCGTAGGGCAGTAAATAGTAGAACACACTCGAGCGCGCCTAGTAGAGGTTCACATTCCCTATCAGCCATAGCCATCTTCACCATCCCCCAATCCTTCACTAAGTAGAAGCAACAATATCTGCACTAGCGCAAACACCGCATTATCCACCGCCGCCCACCCTATCATCTGATCCTAGCTCACAAACGTTAAGATCCCGTACGCGATTATATCCCTAAATGATAGGTTCAGGAACCTCGACCGCGTCGTCCACGATCGCCATCACACTGAACATGGCGCCCTAGGCTAGAAGCCCTAGATGAATAGGGCATTTTAAATCTCCTATAGGTAAGGCACGAAAAGCTCGCGCTTGGTAAGGGAGCGCAACGAGAGCCAGGTACAGCTAGTTACCAGTCGTTATAGGGGCTTCGACGAAGAGGTCCGTCACCCTTATGATTCACTGGGATAAAGAATCCTATCATGAACTGCTTAATCGCACTGATGAGGTTCAGCAGCAGGTATTTAAGCGAGACGCCCTAGTAGTCCCCATGAACCCAGATACGATGCAGCTAGGGTAAGTAAGAAGCCCAGCTGAGCAAGATAATGATTCTAACTAGGAGTGAGCCTCTTGCCTTAAATTGGATTCTAGTAACGCACATTCTTAGCCAGTCCGGGACGGTTTATGCCATCTTCTACAAGATCGGATTAGGGTAAAATGAGATGAAAACGAATACGGGGAAATGAAAGGAAGCTACTGTTAGTCAATTAATCGGTCGATTTATCCGGCCAGATTCGTTATCCCTATACTCTTAAGGACAGGCGAATCGCTGCAATCGATTTTAAGAATTTTACCTAGTCAGACGAATGGGATCTCAATGATGGTAAGGATGACCATCTGGCTATTGCGCTGACACCAGTTGGCGGTACTCCCGCCAGGCTGTACAGCTAGGGTCTTTTGACCACTTAGCGTTCTTGTTGTGATGTAGGCCCACGCACCTGAAGTCACCAGGTAATGTCACCTAGACAGTTGGGAGCGGGTGGTGTGGACAACGACTCCTAGTTGAGAAGATTAATGTGGGCCACAACACATTTATCTAGGGGAGTCGCTCGCTAGTTGTCGCTACATACTGATCGAGGCATTTGAGCCACATGTCGGTCAGTTACTAGTGTAGTTGGTGATTAAACGCCAATCGTGACTATTGTATGCACAGGCTATACTAACCCTAGCGGCCACAAAAGTAGAGTCCAACGCCGAATGTTAGGTATGAAAAAGCTATACAACACCAATCACGCCGTCTCATTAGCAGCCAAGATCAGGAATTATTGCCAAATAACATAGATATTCCGCACTAACTCACAGAACGTGCTAAATAGTGTCTTGATAATGGAAGTGCAGGATGGGTGTTTGAGAAAACCGCATTCTGTCGCGTCAATGCACGGACGTGGCAGGGTATACTTCCCCACGGGAGCCTTGACCCCGTCTAGCTACGCAGCCTCCAGAAAGGGGCACTCTTAATGAATAGCCGGTCCAATTTTATTGAGTTTGGGTAGCTAATCAAAGCAAAAAAGAAAAATACATACAACAGTTAGGATTCGCATGTGGTCACCCACCATACTACTAACT
>JACWFT010000056.1:546878-569033 GCA_019775415.1 Penicillium sp. VS I D KN | reverse complement strand
GCGAATCCTAACTGTTGTATGTTTTTGTTTTTATTCTACGAAAATATATAAACAACATTATCTGGGAAGTTTGTAAAGAGGATCTCGCGGAGAGCAAAATCTTAATCGTCTATCACAGACCTTTGCAGCCCGAGATACTGGCCCGTCGACTATCATCACGTTTCACGCCGCTATCTTGGGCGGTGGTCGATAGCTTGAACTTATACCACTCTTTGGTGAGGATGGTCAAGGTGTAAATCGATTTATGGTTCTTGATCTTTACCAACACATCGTACCAACTTTGATATATGGAATTTAAGGTGCTATTTCTCGTCCAAAAAGGCGCTACAGTTCATATCGCACACGTCGTATGTGGTTGGATTGCTGATCAAGTAGTTGAACACATGGCTTGAGCACCTGGTGTCTGAGACTAATGCATTTGAAAACTTGTGGGCGGTTTTGAAGGACCACTCGTTGCAACTGGTTAAGCGTGCATGTGCAACACCTTGAACATGGCCTTGAAACAACGGTCAAAGCTTAAAATCAATCTCATTCTTCCTAGGCCCAAACTGTGTACAAAAGCTAGAAATGGAAAATCATCAACATCGTGGCCGCTCTCGGGTTAGGGCTTATTTCCGCCAAACATGCGCCATTTCTGCCCGAACCAAGGTCATGAGAACAACCTTTTTCCATGCATTATTAGTCAGGGCCATTATAATATTAGAGTTCAACTTACTAAGCTCATATCTGCCCCCTTGGCTACCCGAACTCGAAAGACTGATATATCTCGGTCCCGGACGAAACGCTTCGTGGTATTGTTTGTGTGAAGTGTGATTTCCGCAATAGTGACATTGCCTATATTGACGTAGTTTGTTGAACCTGTCGCATCGCGCGGCCGCATCTCAACTTCCGTCCCAGTGCTGAGGATTTTGGCATCAATAGCAGTGTGTTTAGAGGTGAAAAACTTCTTATGGCCTAGCTCTGCCAGTTTATTGCCAGTTGGGTCTTGTACGAACCACCGCATCTTGGGATCTGATGGATAGCGTCGCAAGTCGAAGATATGATTTCCTGAGGCATCCTTTAGAGGTCGTCGGAGGCTCATTGAATGGTACCCCCCTGGACCTTCAACGTAGAAGACCTTCTCACCATCATCTGTAGCGATCGTTGTATTCTGAAGATGACGGTCGAAAGTTCGTACCCACAGAACAGTCTCTTGCTCAGTTGTGTAACCATCGAGCAAGGAGATTGGTGAAGGCGGACCATGAAGTTCCGCATCCATTTTGTTTGAATGAGAGTGATTCACAGAGGCCACTCAAGATTGCGCTTGGAGGTATCAGTTGGAAATGGATGGTGAAGTGGAAAAAAGAAATCTTGTTTCGATATTTGCGGGGTTGGGGCCACTGATGATACAGGCAAATGCATTAATCGGAGTGTGTCTTGTATAAAGGGCGAGCTTCTAGTATAACGCTGATCATGGGGCCACGGGGGCCGAAATTACGTACGCCGGCGGCAGTCCCTATTCCTCCTGAAGATCACTTTGTTTGACCCACTTGGGAACTTGCCAGCCCCACTTGACCTCTTCCATAACTATCATGATGTCATTCTCGTTATAATTTAATGCCCTGGCCCCATTGACTCACAAGCACCCTAACTTGGTTGAGCAAAGATCTACAGCTTCGGGTTGCTGGGACCCCACAATCACCTCCCTGGGGTATGTAAGGTCAGAGCATAAATATTCGTTAGAAAATTCTACGGGAAACAGAACGAGAGTAGCGATTATGTGTGAATGTTTATTCTGATCGAGCATAGACTAGAAATTTCCTACAAGTTAAGCCTCAATTATCTCTTCCATGCTACTGCGGTCGGCAACTGTAGTGTCAGTCTTCCCGAGCTCTTGGAACTTCATTTGGCCCCCGCGGCCTGGCTTCTTAGTATCATCTAATGCCTCATTATAGTAAAAATAGATTTTTCTAAAGGCTATCGGTGGTGTGGGTCATACAAAAATCTGCAATTCTGTCGATCATCGTCTAGGTATGCGACAATTTTAGAAACTGAGAGTATACGGCTAGGGAGCAGGGGCAGCCTTCTCATTGAGATCTGATATACTATAGAGGCTATCTCTAAAACAGACCCTGCTCTTGGTGCCCTGCCGGTGGGGTGTGATGTAAGAGACCCCTGATTTGGACAGGAGATATTTTTCCCTATTTGTCAATCAGATAAAAGCAGTAGGAAAGAGAGAGCTACTTTACCATTTGTCGGTGCTGCGTCAGGGCAATGCTCCTCGCTTGTCGCTCCACCTGAGATTTGTTTCGGAGTACCGGGGCGGCCCTACTCATTTTGGGGACTCGAACCATCCCGGCATCCGTCTCAGCCGAGCCTTCAGCTTGGTAGATGTCCCGTAGCCATCAGCGCATTGGGCCCCGAGGCAAGAGGCCCATAATTATACCCCAGGGACGTCTTATTATGCGCCATTTTGGCCTCGGAAAGCCGATAAGTACAATCAATTGGCAGAAGATTATGGAGGATCCTCGTTTTCAGTCAGCAAAATTAGTGAAGTGGTCTACATTCAGTCTGTAAAGGACTACGTGCTGTGCCATTAGAGGGTCATATAGAGCTATGTGAAAATTACGAGGCCATAACCCTTTATTCCATCCATTCTGCTTGAAATGATCTGACAAATTTGTATAGGTCTAGGAAAATCCTTCCAAAACGACAGCGTTTTTCGGACTCTCGAAGACCCAGTTTTGAAAATCAAACTTACAAATTACATAAACCGTAAACCAAATAGATTGACAAACAGTATTGCACTTACGAAGACCTAGAATTGATACCCTTTGAAGGAATGACTGCGACTTCGGGAGCAAATGGTTCCACGGGGCCAAATCCTGCCTTTCACACGGGAATACCGCATGATCCACATCGTACTCGATACCACGGTTTGTAGGATTCATTGTCGGGCGAGGAAATAGTGGGGTAAAGAATCAAAAATATCTACTGGAGGATATTGGGACTGGGGCGAAGGAGTACTGAATGGAGCAGACACTGGAGCACGTTGTATCATTGGTTGTAAAAGGTCAATGGAATGAGAGCCTTGTCGATCCTTGTTCAACTACTCTATGTAAACGGCTTGAGATTGAATCAGGCGCATCATATAGACACTTAGCAAAGGGGGCGATAGTTGGATAGCAGGCCTAGAGAAAGGTATAAAGCTGGCACCATTCACTCTCATCTTCTCCCTCATTCCAACAACAAACTTCTTTACTCAACACTTCTCTGCTCAGCTCATTCAAAGAACCTTCCTCTTACAATCATCAAAATGGTCTCTTTCAAGTCTGTCCTCGGCGCTCTCGCCATTGCTGCCTCTGTTGCACCTAGCCAGGCCATCGTCGTTACGATTGCCCTTGACGTTTCTCTTTCCACCATTGCCAGCTGTGTCGGCGCTATTGGAACCGTGGGTGGCACTGTAGCTAGTGCTGTATCTGCCAGCAACAGCAAGCGCACGGAAGATGAGGTCAAATTCGGTCCTATCAGTCGTGTGAAGAGACAGTCTTACGGCACCAAGTACGACTGGGAGCAGTGCCACAGTGAGCTTTCTAGCTCCTCTGTGACATTCAGTGCAGAGGGTCCTGGCAGTAAGTAGCCTTTTTGATCTCATTTTCACAAGACCGAATTTTAGCTAACAGATTTTCCTAGCCATTGTTGTCAGTGGTATGCCCGTCGCCTGTATGGACCTTGCCACGGTCATTACTGGCAAGTTCGACGAGGGCAACCCTGTTCCCCTCAGCAACAATGCCATTCGCTTCAGTGGGCTGACAAATGACGACATCAACAAGATCCAGGATGCTCTGGACTCCCGCGCCTAATTTAGAAGCAATGTGGATAGAAGCAATGTGGACTCCCAGTCTGTGATTGCATTGGACAAGTGCGCAGACAGTACCTGCGCCTATGACTGATCTGCTTGGAGCCATAATGTACACCACTACTTCTGGACTGTTAAGAGCTACGGGAACCCAAATTGCAATATAGAGTTGGCTGTTTTTGGAGAAGGATATTTGCTTTTGTTTGCTAGTCATGCTACTATTGCTTGACATATTGCTCTTGTTTTGTATGCTATATGCACTCTTTTATTTCATTTCAATAGACTGTGATTTTGCTCTACATTCAAATTATCGTGGATTTCTCTATACTGGCCAGGTGTAGAACAAGCCAAACTCGAATCATATCAAACAGCTCTCTAGATAACGGGCACAATATTCACATATTATTTGATTTACGAGTTTTTTGAAGTTCAAGTCGGCTTTACGCATGTTCAATTGAATATAAACTATGCCAATAAACTAGATTTACAGATCTTTAAATGCAGCCCGGATATAAAATAGATGCGCACATCAATACGAATGGATTTGATTGTCCTGGAATGCTTCGTATTGGAAAAAATATAACCTCATATAGCATAAGACAGAGCCATTCGAAGTACTGTATTTGAATATTGTTTGTCTAGACACTAGGAACTGCAGTATTTGGACTTATCTCAATACCGCTAGAACGTAAAATCTCTTTTCCTCAGCTTACAAGCCACTTAATGAGCCCAAGCCGCCAATATCAAATGTTTGAAGCTATTTTTGTATACTGAGTGAGTGACTTGCGAACCATCTTGCGGATTAGGCCTAGGCTTCTAGTTCATTGCCGCTGTAGTATTCGACTCTGCGTAAGACCATTATTCATCAAGGAAGAGGTTTGTATGGGTATTTGTATGTAATAATGGTAATTTCTATTCGAGTTTTAAGCGCAGCCACATGAGACACCTTGTGAGGTATATGTGAGTGCTTGTAAAAGCGGGTCTTTATGGAGGCTCACTTTCGCTTCCTAATGAGCGTGCATCTGCCAAATATATACGGAGTATCTATAATAAATCTAAAGACTCATGTCCGTTCTTGTGACCACACCTACCAGGAATTCGACTACACGGAAAAGCTAGGGAAGCGTTTCTGATAGGCGTGGGTGACTCATCAAATGACTTGATAAAATAAATTCTGATACTTTTGGAATTGTATATGATGCACAGATCTGTTCGTAGAGAGACAGAGAGATCCGAAAATAGTCGCCCTAGTTTTACCGTTCGTTATGTACGCCAAGACAAAGTTTCCTGTGTAGCCCGTTGGGGCTGAATCCTTCAAATCGAGAAGCGGGATCCGTAGTGAGAACGATAAAATGTAAATGTGATCATCGGTACTCCATACCCTGCAGGTAGTTAGATTTGGTGGAGCCGTTCAGTGGCAAATTTCATTGTTTAGGTTGGGGGCCATTTTGTCTACCTATGAGCGTTCACTCTCACAGACCCATACTGTACTCAAAATCGGCCGACTTGTTGGGAATATTAGTGGGACTTGGGGGCGGGGGCCCCATGCCCTGTGTTTCTATGTCCCTTCTGGGGCCGCCAGCTTGACCATATAAATCGACCTGCACAAGGCGATAGTCGGTCTTCAATATCTATTCAGGACATAAATTTTCAGTTAAGGACAATTCGCGCGATCTTCAATAAGACGCCTTCGTATCATATTGCGGACGATCCACAGTGGGCTACACACGTCATACTATTTCCCCCGGTTTCCGCCCGCAAAGGCCTGCGCTAGAGAAGATATCGTGCTGAGACAAAAGAAAAGTCATGGCATTGGTGCAAGCACGGTACGGTTTACCGTTGCTATATCTTGGCTTATCGGGCGTCGCATTTGCCTTGTCATTGCATACACGAAACCAACTACAGCGACTGGCGCTATTGCCTTTGATCTTGATGACAGCCTTTCTCTCTTTGTCAACGGCACAAAATATCCCATTTCCCCCTGAGATCCCACTTGTTTGGGGTCAGGGATTAATAGGTTATGCCCTGCATACTATATCGATCTTACATATCGAGAGATTATCACCGCCGGTCTCAGGGGTGCCAGATTTGGCGCGTCTATATATGGGCTTCGACTTGGGGTACTTTAATCGCATTTGGCTAAATCCACGCTTGATACGAACCCACAAAATCGACTCAACATCAGCGGAGCAAGGAACGAAGCAGTCTCGTGGGGTCTTCGTTATTCTACAGTGCTCAAAGATCCTCATATATTATATAATTGAGGCAAAGATCTCTCCCGCAATTTTCGATGAGATCATCATTGACATCCTACCGGATGATGTCTCGCCATATCAACAATCTCTTTTGCGGCCTTTGGACGGGTTCACGACACGAGAGATATTGACCGTGATTTGCATCACCTTCGCAACTTTCTGGAACACATTCGTATACCTCGACGGAACCAATGCCTTTATGGCTACTTGTGCTGTTATAATCGGCATACATGATCCAGAGGACTGGCCGCCACTTTTTGGATCCCTCTGCCAAGCGGTTGGGCTCCGCCGTTTCTGGTCAAAATTCTGGCATTCGCTCCCTACAAGACCGTATAAAAGCATTGGTGAATTCATCAGCCTTCGACTACTTCGTTTGTCCCAGCATTCGTTCGCCCATAAACTGACTATCGCCTTGGTCGCGTTTGGGATTTCAGGGGTCGCGCATGCTTTCGTCGATTGGCAGCGCGGTGGTAAGTTTTGGCATTTGAATATATATTGGTTCTTGCTCAATTTCATTGGGTGTCTTGGTGAATCTGTCTTTCTCAAATCACTAGACCGCTTAGCCAAGAGCACTAATCAAGAGCACATCCTTCGGGGCCTTAGGGAAAGCTGGCTAGGCGATTTTATTGGATATGGCTGGGTTTGCTTGTTCTTCTGCTGGACAGTTCCATTATGGCGCTTTCCCGGAATATATTGTCAATCTTTAGAGTTCGACCAACTCCGGCGACTCCTGTCAAAGATGGAGATAGCTTAAAGATTGAATTCCCCGGGGCTTTTGCCCAGTCAAATATGGAAGATCCCGATTTCTATGAGGAAGAATATAGTAATCTGGAAAGATATGTGAGATACGTAGTGATGTGGAGAGATAAAGTGTACCCGAATTTGATTCAGAGTGCGTTTACCGTATGAAGAGTTGGAAATCAAGTGTAGCTCTACAATAAGAAACAATCTGAAAAGTGACACGGCACTATCTCTGTTACTGATTGCGCTTGGAATCAGAGCTTGGAGAAACTCAAGTATAAGGTTTGTTGTCGAATGAAATACATTGAGTAGAAGAAGGAAGCGAAGAGGGGGAAAGCCTTCAATGTGTGAGGTAACCTAAGTTCAGAAGTCAAACAAGCTTTCCCAATTAGTGAATGTCGAGTCAGTCCTACACTTACTCATATACGGCATCTTTAGCTGTGTCGTTTAGTCATGTCGTCACTTCCTTGAAGATTTTGTCACGAAAATCCAAAACTATAGATCTGCATTTTTGAATGCTTCCAATATCAGTTCCCTGACCACAAGCGAACTCTTGGTGAATTACGAGCTTACTATTGCCGCATTCCCAATCCTTACAATTAGGGATATCGTCGTGCCACTTCTTAAATTAGGAGCGCTACGTCCGCATATAAGTAGTAGTCCTACCGCCGCAAACCATACTATTATTGAAATGGTAGACCATTTCTTATCTATCTTGACATAAGCACATGATTGCATATTCATAATTTGTTTGAAATGAGCCTTCGTGACTAAAGAAGGATACACGAACATAATTTCTATGTCAATTGAAGGTCTGCCTATCGCTATATGTAGATGGCTGTTATATCCTAAGGATTACATTTAAAGTTAAACTATATGATATATCTCAAGGGTAAGCAAGCACATACGACCATAGGGTGTGGAGAACAGGGCTTCCCGTCCGCTCAGCCGTACTTAAGCCACACGCCGGTCAGTTAGTAGTATGGTGGGTGACCACATGCGAATCCTGACTGTTGTATGTTTTTGGTTGTTCTGTCTTTTTTTTTGCTTGATGTCGAAAAGTGCCTTTGCCGCCTTGCTCTAGAATCCTTCGGGCCCCGGTATAGTGCAACAAAGAAAGGGTGAGCACTGCCTTAGCATCGCGCGATCGGGGGATGAGAAGGATAGAATCGCAATAGATACGGTGAGAGCCGAGAACTAGTTTATGTCGCCTGATCGGCACACACTAGAGATCTACAAGAAATTGACTTTCGGGTCTCGAGAGGAGCCGAGATCCGACTAACTCCTATGATCGGAGCTAAACAAAAGTACACAATAACAAGCCAGGAATGGACAACACCTGATGGCGATTTGATTCACAATGAAAGAGAACTTTAAGTAGGATATCTACAAATTTCTTCTTCAGATCTCTAATTAGCACTTTCGACCAAATCTACGGAGTAGGACCCGAGTGTACTTATGCCCCACCGCCATTCCGTTGTTGTGGCGATAGTTTAAACTATAAAGAACTATCGCCAATAGTACCTTTAACCTCCATGGGTGTACTATACAACGTCATGTATGTCATATCTGCAGCGTGCCCCCACTTTGAGTTCGGAAAATGGTATATGAAGTACGTGAGCCATGTGACTACTTAAACATAACTTTAGTGAAATAGTTGAATAAGCACCCATTTTCTAGACTCTAAATACCCCTGACTAAATATTGTGTCACAGTAATTGGCCAATCTCATGATCATTCCACTACATACAGTGGTCTTCTGATATGCGCCTCTCTTTCCTGATTAGTCGTACAGTGGCGGGGCATCGAAAGTTCGCTGGATGCGGCTGAACTCGCGATCGCCGGGTTTTGTAGATAATCTGCCCCATTATGACCCACCCATAATCTCGTGTTCTGCCACCTCACCTGTAGATCGGAGTTCCTTAGCGTAAGATACGGAGTATTTTACATAATGATGCCAGAATTCCGCTCAGCTGGGGAAGGTATCTGCTGACTTGTAGTTTGAATGTGGAATGGATCAACTAGATCGTCGATTGCCCTGCTGATGGTAATCCATATATTGGGGAAGGTATAAACCGTAGCGGACCCATCGGATCGATCTAAGGTATAAATATCCTGAACTTGCACCTGCTGTTTGGAACAATACCCTTTCCAATAATAATCAAAATTTTCAAAATGAAGGCTTCTATTCTTCTTCTTGCCGCCTCCGCTGGCGTTGTCCTGGCCCAGCCTGCTTCCCTCGCCGAGCGTGGCTACTCTACAGGTGTCTGCCCCACCTATGGCAACCCTTTCGAGCCTACTGCTGCGTGCTGTTACTATACGCAGCGGCCTGACACAGGCTATTCTGCTGTCGTCTGCTTAAAGGGTAAGATACCCCCAGCCGCTACAAATATATTCAATAGGGATCGCCTCTTGCTGACTTGCATCGAATAAATTAGCTACGAGTACAAATACTACCGCCGACTTTACGGAGAGCTGCCGTCAAATCAACCCTACTGCCCGACCTCGGTGCTGCCCCAAGGCTGCGGTTTCTGCGGATGCGAGCGACATGGACCATGATGATTTGCTCTGCCAAGACCCGAAGGTTGTTAACTAGAGCTTTTGACTCATAACCCCAGCGGAAATAACTGTATATACAATGAATGCAATGAAATAGTTATTGATTAAGTATAATGCCTTTTCCTACACCCTCTCTGTTATGTATAATTCTATCAAAAAAGCCAACTGGTGCGGGAGCTTAATGGGGACCTCCCTTCGCTTTTGCTTCCTGTATACCTAAAAATGTTGGAGAGCTGTAATGATAGTGTAAACACCTAGAAGGGCCATTGCTATGCTCGCGGCTAGACGACGGGGACCTCGGAGTCGGCTAGTTCGAAGAATAAGTACAACTACCTCAAGATAACTTTATTTAACCCACTTGGGAACTCGTCATCCATTAATAGTATAATGCGATGGCAACATCGTTGGCTGACTTGGTTTCAAGTTTCCAAACTTGTTTGAGCGAAGACTTACTGCATATCCGGGTTACTAGGGCCTCAAAATCACCACCCTTTGGAATGTCTATAGCCAGGGTATATAGAGCCCCTAGAAATTTCATGGGAAGTTAGATGACTGTAGCGGTTATGTGAATCTTCATTCTCATCTCCTCATAGACTAGAAATACGAAGCATCGAAGGCATGATTGCGTCAGGTATCAAGATGCATCTCACTCCAATCAGCATAGCTCAGACTCTGATTCAAAGCCAGAGTAGGGTCCAAGACAAAATCATCTGAGATACCTTCAGTGATGCTACCATCCCAGCAGTGCTCCTGGAAGCATTCCTCACAGGCTTGAGGCCTCTTGATATTCATACGTAGTAAGCTCCGATCGATTGCCGCACACCCGAGACAAACTACCCAGGATTTATTGAGAGTCCCATTCCCCTGAGTCAGCAGGTTGAAACTGTTCTCCAGAATGCCGTCAAACTCTGTGTATGACATATTTCCAGTTGCCCAGGAGTAGTTGCTATACCAGCTGTAGGGCGAATTGGCAAAATAAGCGACAATTGGAGAGGTAGCGTCGCGAGTTGTTGTGAGATTCGTATCACAGCCGAACAACACGGGTTTTAGCGTGTAGTTGCGTGCTAGCATCTCTGAGACCGGCGGCACTTCTGGGAAGGGGAGACCACTTTCCTTAGCACGGTTGTAAGTATCCCAGATATTGGTGCCGTTGTTCCAGGTGTAAGGGACAGAGTCAGCGTCGTCGTCCCAGGCCATGCTAAGTGAGGGTAAGTGAGAAAGAATTCATAGAGGGGAAGGGGAGCTGTGACGGCTTACATGAAGTCAACCTTCCGCTCGGGTTGAATCAGAGGCCAGAATGGCACTGATTGCCCTGTTTCGGAGCCGTCGGCAAAAGTGATGTTCTCCTCACTGTTGAAAGGATTAGGGATTGAAGGATTGCTGATTTGTGCTAGCGTGTAACCGTAAGCCTCCTTGAAATAGTTGTTCAGATAGGATAGCGACGAGATTCCGGTCAAGAAGCTATCAGAATCACGTTTTTCAAGGTGATGGCGTTTTGAAAATTGCCCAAGGGTCCCGTTCGTAGTGGCTCCTAACCACCAGCTGTTCCATGCACTCGCTGCGGAGCCCATCACGAAACTTGGGGATATATTAGCCTTTGGCAAATTCCTCATAGTTCAGATCACGAACCTAGCTTGATCGAGGTTTTTACACGCATTTCTCAGCGGTATTGTTCTCGTTGGGGATCGTGCCAATGTATTCCGTAGGCACAAAACCAAAGTCCCAGGATCCAAACTCGAAAGGATTCCATTCAAACTGTGTAAAGTCAACCACATCGAAAATAACATCATAATACTGACGTCACTCACCCATGGGGAAGATGATGAAGGAGAGTACAGACCATCCAGGACCTCTGAGCTCTTGTTGATGCTGCTGCATAGAAGCATTGGCATTGGCCCGGAGAAATTATTAAAGCCCGGCTGTTCAGCAATAGATGACCACGTGCGATTGACTCCAGGGACAAATTGGTAAGCGAAGCCGCGACCGAGAAAATCGGCAGTAGACACATTGAACCCAATTTCAGCTTTTTTGAATATTGTTGCAAGGTATGCAGTGACAGGGGCAGCATACTCCGTGAAATTAGACGCGTCAAACCGATTGATATCTACATGCCATGCCCTGACATGTTCGTAAATTGGGGCATAATCACTGAATGCCGTCGAGGCAGTAGGCCAGGACCCACCGGAAAGTCCCGCCATGTAAGTCAAGCTTTGAAAGAGACCGCCGACCTTCGCCTCTTTGGAACCTGGAGTCCGCTCATCGATGGCTTGGAGGCCACCGATGCCGGTGTATGCTGAGCGCCAGCCACCACCACTGGTGGCCCATGCAATCACTGGCACATTGTAGTCAGGATCTTGCCGAATACTTTGCGCATAATCTTTCAAATTGAAATCTGACAGATTCAATCGAGCTAAATAGGCACTGAGTGAATCGGCAACGATTGCTTTACGGCCATGTACCCATTCAGACTCGGCTTGAGAGATTTGGCGAGGCTGACGAACAAGCTGTATGCCTGGGGGGCAGTCAACGTAGTACGGTGCATAGCTTTTTGCATTGTTGCTGCTGTTAGCTGAAGCATTACCAGCTATCGCTGCAACAGCAGGAAGGGTAACTGGTACTCATTAGCATTTAGCATGTATGATCAGAGCTTCAGTCTCACCTGCAAGGGCGACGCAAGATTTCATTGTGCGATCTACAGTTGTTAGAAAACATTCAATTATCAAAGGACTGACGGGTATTTATACACAGCAAGCCTTGATGCGTATAAGTCTGACCCTGCTGCCTGGGAGATGCAGATGATACTGCATTCCTGAATTGGGGTCCAGTCCCGTATTCTACGTCAATACTATTACTTCACGATCCGCCCGAGGCTGAAATGTTTGGTGTGCTCGTAATCTGAGATCATCGTATTATTCTATGGTAAGCTTCGACGTGATGTTCGGTCCCTCTGCGCATTAGAGTTCTGACATCGAGCCACTCACCTTTTTCGGAAACCCGTCGTAGATCAACGCCAGCGAACCTTGAAGACAATACGGAGCCGGTAAAGAAATTCAATTCGGTGTCACTCGAGACCTGTTTCTCTCGGTTTGGAAATAGTTTTACCTTCTTTCAAGGTTCTTCAATGTCAAAGTCGTACTAAGTGAGCAAAACTGTATGGCAATTTTTTTTTCTTGAAGGGCTTTTTAGCCCTCGGCCCAGCGTGCTGCAAGGGGCCAAGCCCAACTTGAGATCGAAGTAACCAAGGATCGGGCGAAAGTCTTGTTCTGAAGAGCATGCCCAAAAGGGTTAACAGTTCGCACAAGGGCGGTGGGCGTTCCCAGTGGCAGTTTGGTGGACCGATCTGGTGGCCAAATCGGGCTTAGTGTGCGTATTTAGAGTTTTTGTTTGTTTCGTCGCCCATGAATGTACGGGGCTCTTTCATGCCTATGTTGACCTCTAAGTCCATGATCATTATAATGGAGGTATAATTTACCGGGATTTTGGCAATCGTGCTCACTCAAGACGATTCCCCGTAGCCTGCTTTTAGTATATCAAGATCCGTACGATCTGTATATCACCTTTGCGGCACAATCAATGGTCGTGGCATCTTCGATTTTATTCACCAAATCGGTAGAGGTTCTTGCAAGTCTGTTCTTGAAAAATTTTGTTGGTGGACAAACGAGAAGAATGGGTGTCTTAGAAACTGACCTGCGTGATAAGTTCTCTAAGCAGGAGCTTCATCAAATGGGTGAGAAAAGCCTTTTGTTCTGGGCAATACACATTGTGGTTTCAAGGTATCATCATGCTATCGGAACAGAAGATATGTCCAGAGATGGATGATCTTTGACGAGAAGATTGTCGAGAAGTGGATTTTAGGGTACCTACATGTAGGCTTCCTTACGAGAAGATTGTCGAGAAGTGGATTTTAGGGTACCTACATGTAGGCTTCCTTCCAAGTCCATTCGTCATAGCCATGTTTAATTGATGCTTTACAATCAGTGCTTTATTATATGTCAGGCAGGCACTGCGATACCCTTCGTCTGACTGTAAAGCCTTGATCTCTCAGCAGCCGCCAAGTAAAACTGATAATCAAAATAACACCACCTCTTTCCCCTGATGTGAAAAGTAAACATCCCAGGGTAACGGGGTTTTGGAATCCCAGAAAATAGTTAAATATTCTCGAGCTCGTGTATAGTTGCCCATTCCAAAGCACTGCATATTATTCATCCGACTTTGAATATATTGGCGTTCACCAATGATTTCAGTCTCGCAGCCTGCAGTGAATATGGGCCATAAGATAAGAATGTTTGCTGAAGAGAAGGACCCTATCCGTTGAATGGAGTCGATGATACTCGTGACATCCTTCCTAACCTTGACGTGGTTCCGCGAAAGGTTCTGGACTCGGCGGTGGAGGTATAGTAAAGCGGAATGCACAAAGGCAAGGTGGGTATAATGAAGCTCTATAGCCAGGTCTCCCATGCTGGATAGCTTTACTTCAGAAACAGTCGCACCAATGAGACGAGAAATCTTGGCCTCAAGTATCTCTGCTTCTAAAACCGTTGACGATTGTTCCTGACGCTTCGCTAACTGTGGCAACTGTGCAAGAAGTGGGGCCAACTCCATGGAATAGCCACAAATGTCATCGACCTCATCAATAGATTGATTTGAGACGCGAGCCATTAATCCACTTTGAACCGTGCGAAGTCCCGAAAACCCCGCCAGAACATCCATTGTTATGCACCACTTCACCAAGCATTGTGCGTAAGGGTCAGTTCGGGAATTTTCCTTCTCATGCTCCATAATTGCAGTAAGCAATCGAATCACACCATCAAGATGGACGTTCCATATATCCATATTTCCGTTGCAGACATCATTTGTGCACAGTGTCATTGCCGTAGTAACAGTTTCCGGTTGCAGCATCTCATTATCATTTGCGAGAGCGGAACGCAAATTGGAGATGGCTAGATTGGTATATTTCAGACCTGCTACCATTGACCTTTGGTGCGTTTCTTGCTGGACGAGACGACTGTGGTGACTGCAGGCTGCTGCCAGCAGTGCATAAAGAAGATGGGGTTTTTCTAGAGCGCCAGTAATCATTCTTTTGAGGAATATTGGTGGCGCCGCCGGGAACAGCCTGGTAGCAGTTTCGGTCCGGAAAACGTGCATAAAGAATCGAGATTCTGGGGTTGACAAATATGGCGACAAATTCAAGAGCGGCTGGTGGATCACATTCCCAGCATTTATTATAGCGTCCTGCAAAGGGACGATAGATCCATCCGCGGATATGTGAGCGTTGACTTGAGGATATTGGGCAATATTATGACTTTCGGGGCTGTTCCTGTCTGGTCTCTGGCTGATTATACCCAGCTTGTATATGCACCCTTTTGGATATCGTGTGCAGCGTGAACATATGGGCTTACCCAAGTCGCACTTGAGATCGGATTAGTAAGATGCCTGGTTCATTAGGAGAAGAAGGAAATTCACTTTGACTTTTTTTCTGCGACATTCTGTACAGCCATCTCGTCTCCTTTGTAATCGATCGCCGCTAGACATTGATTGGTACCATTGAAAAGACGTGCTTTTAGATGGTGATCACTTGGCCATAAGCATACAGTGGAATAAACAGTCATCAAGCGTTATCCAACCATCGGGGCAATAGCGCGAAGGAGGTCGTTATCGAGGCGGTGATCGTGAATATTGGAAACCAATAAGCTCGACTCTCAGCTTACATAATATTTGCCGCATGAGTCTGAGAGATGACAATCGCTATATGACTAAGCTGAGGTTTCATTCTCGATTAACTACATCTCACGTCAGACTCATTCACCAGCCCAATGATGATGAGTGAACAGGATGTGAAACCATCCACAGGCTCTTGGCATGCGGGCTTCGGTCTGGGTGAGTCATGGTGGCAGCTGTTCCGTACCTTCTTTTCTATGAACAGCCGTCTTTGATTCGTCAGATCGGTTATCTATCCTAAAATGGCGTAGGGCCATGGGAATGGATATAGTCTCTAATCTATGGACGCGCAGGCGGAAAATAATGAGGAACCCCGTCTCTACCACCGCAAATTTGCTCTTGTATTCATATATTCGATGCGATCGGAATCGCCTTCACAGGGGACACGGTAAGATGATAACTACTGCGACATCAACCACAGAGGCGAGATCGAATGACATATCGTTGGCGCTAACACCCGGCCCGATATTTATGGGTCCAGACCATGACAATAATGGGACTCGTAACAGCGACAGCATTGCATATGAGTATCCTGAGGGCGGACTCGCAGCATGGATCGTGGTGGCTGGGTCCTCTATGATGCTGATGTGTACATTCGGTATGATGAGCACAATAGGAGTGCTCCAGTCATACTGGGAGATACACCAGCTTCAGGAATACTCATCGAGTACAATTGGATGGATATCATCGGTCTTTGTGTTCCTCAATCTGTCACTCAGTGTTCAAGTTGGGCCACTATTTGATCGGTATGGTCCACGGTGGATGATGCTTGTCGGTTCCGTGCTTTACGCTCTATCCATCTTCTTGTTAGGATCTTGCGAAAAGTACTATCAGTTTCTATTGTGTCTAGGGGTGCTGAGTGGAGTAAGTAGCGCGTTAGTCTCCACACCGTGTATGGTTGTTCTTTCGCATTGGTTTCACCGACGCCGAGGGACTGCCACTGGCATTGCAATGGCTGGCTCGAGTCTCGGTGGAGTTGTCTTCCCCATGATTTTGCGACCGGTTTTGAAGCGGCTTGGCTGGGCATGGGCACTTAGACTTTTGGGATTCATTTTTGTGGTCTTCCTCGCTATTGGCAATATCTGCATCCGGAGCAGATTGCCGATCAAAACAGGGAAAGGAAATATTAGTCTGCGATGCTTTTCAGACTCCCGATTTATATGGGCCACTGTTGGAGCATTTTGTAAGTTCTGAGCGCCCCATTTCATCCAGTCAATTAAGCTTATGGTATAAAGTCGGTGAGATCGTTCTCTTCGCCTCGCTGGGCATGATACCCTCATATGCAATAGCCCAGGGCTTTGATTCGCAAACTGGGTTCTATTTATTGGCTGTGTTCAATGCGTAGGTACTCCAATTTCCATCGTATATTTATATTCTTTGTAAGACTGATAAGAAGCTCAGCGGGTCGGGATTCGGACGGTGGCTTTCGGGGACTGCATCTGATCACCTCGGACGTTTCAACACGATCTCAGTCATGATGGCAATGACCACAATGCTCATTTTTATTTTATGGTATCCATTTGGCCATCATATTGGTGTACTATATCCCTTTGTCGGTTTATTGGGATTTGGGACTGGAAGCATTCTCAGCCTGACGCCTGTATGCATCGGCCAGATCTGTACAACAGAACAGTTCGGGCAATGGTATGGAACATGTTACTTATTCGCAAGTTTTGGGTGGGTTCAATTTCCGAACTGATATCATGGCCTTATATGCTGACTCTTTGGATAAGGACTCTGGTTGGAATTCCCATAGGTGGACAGTTGCTCCAGGTGGCCGGTCCAACTCGCTTGGTTGCATTTATTGGTGGGTTACTTGGGACTTCCTTCATGAGCTTTGTCGTTGCCCGTTGGGCATGTTTAGGCTATGACTGGAAATGGCAAGTAAAAGTATGAGTGAGCTATGCTCCAGCGATGTCTACTTCTGTTCGGACGTAACAAACAAAGCAAAAACAACAGAATGATTGAGATTTCAAATAGTAGCAATGAAAGGAATGAATAACTGAGGCCAACTTGTAAAATTTTATGTCACCAGCAAAAGATGTGAATTTTTGTCCATTTTGATGTTTTAGGCCTAAATCGCTCGACTGAATGATATATTGCGAAACTACCAAATCTCGTCCCTCGTATCCCAGCAGCTTCTTCAAAACAAGGCTCAGTCGAACAATCCCATTCAACAAGCTGTCTTCTTCAACACAGGAAAAGCACAACCTTATCATATCCTTGAAACTACCACAACTAATGTTCCCCTCTGGAAGGCTAAATGAGGGTCCAAATCCGAAAATGACGTTTTCCTCTCTCTTTGCCCAATCGGCCACCTTCATTGCCGTCAGCGGTGAAGGCAATTTGAGCCAAAAGAAGATTCCACCTGCTTTGGGACTCGGTATTGAAGCAGGGTTAAAAGAAACGCCGAGGGGAAGAAGGTATTTCTCTATTGCCGAGAGCATTGTGAAGTAACGGCATCTGTATGCTAAAAGCGTTGAGGCCATGTGATCTGTCAAGGAGTCGCCAATCATGAGCTCGTTAATGAAAGTTGACATGAGTTGTGATGGGGCTCCACCGGAGCGAGTTGATCCACTGTAATTTTATTAGCATTGAAAAGTGGGGAAACTAGTCCCTGACAGTGGACGAAACAAATTCTGATTTAGGGGATGCGCGTCTCACCTCTGAGATAGGCCATGGATGAATTTTTCAGTACCTTCTGCCCATCCAACACGACAGCCTGGGCCGACAATCTTGCTAAAACTGCCGTTGCTGACAGCATTTCCGAAGTCATCCTGTGATCCTCCGTCCAAGGTCCTCTCAAGGTCGACGATTCGTGGCAAGATAGCCGTGGTTGGTCCAGACTGCACTTGGCTTCCCGGTTCTGTACTCCAATGTAAAAAGTCATACACATCATCACTGATAATTAAAGCATCGTACTTCCGAGCCAGAAGAAGTAGAGATTCTCGTCGAGAGCGAGACATGATGCTTCCGGACGGATTGGCGAATGTTGGGACACAGTAAATAACATGAGAATATAGCTTTCGATAGGCACATGCGGCTTTAATCGGCTGCGCACATCTTTGGATGGGTACAGAAGCCTTGAATTCTTTCAGTTCTGCTGCTAGTGCCTGTTCTAGACAGGCAATATCGACACCCTCCGCATCCTCGGGAATACCATGCAACTTGCCGTCGAATCCAGCATCTGTAAAGATTCGAAAAGCGAGAAAGTAGGCTGGTTCAATGATCCAGATTTTTCGTGTCTTGATGGGATCGGTGAAAACCTGCAAGATACTGGCCAAGTTTTGACTGGCGCCGCCGGTGATGCAAATCCGATCTGCACTAATTGGTTGAACAGGCTCGTAGAATCCAGTCAACCACTTGGCAATATTCACTCGGAAGGGAAAATGACCTTCATCGGGGCCATAGGTCATTCCTGGCTGCCAGACTGATGGGTTTGAAAGTACCGAGTTTGCTGCCTCTTTCAAACGGTCAGCTGGCAAAAGGGTTGTGGCGGGCACCCCGCTAGCAAAATTGATCAAAGACTTCGAAGGCATCACTGGTGTAAATAAGGGAAATGAGGATCCTTGGATAGGTGGATACCCTTAAATAGCCGTACGCCGACTGGAAGTATGTAATGGAGGGTTTAGCGGGGTCGCCCCGATTAGGAGATGTATGCGATTCGACCAATCAGCGTCTTGGACCGGCCTCGACTTATCAACTAAGTCACAATTTAAAAACCCCGTTTCCTATTATTTTTCCCAAGATCTTTCCAACAATCTCTGTCTCTGTGACAACTTTGCACTTTACCTTCAAAATGGTCAAAATCGACGAATTTGCCGTTGAGCGGGTAAGGCTTTCTACTGAAATCGCTTTCTTCACGCTAACAAGTATGGTAGTGGATGGATGACTATGAGAATGATGCCAAGTTCAATCTAGCCGAGACCTGCTGCGCGTCAATCTCCCTGACTGATCTTCTTGCTCTCTCAGGGAACTTGGATCAGAAAGATAAGGTCTTGGATTTCTCGAAGAAGCAGGTCTATGGAGCAATCCGGGGATCGACAGCTTTACGCACCAACGTCGCACGGCTGTACTGTAGCGACTCGTCAACTCCATTACCCGCAGACCAAGTCCTTATTACGAACGGGGCAATCCAGGCGAACTTCTTGGCTCTCTATACGAATGTTGGCCCAGAAGACCACGTTATCTGTCATTATCCAACCTATCAGCAGCTATACTCCATTCCGAAGTCGTTTGGAGCCGAGGTCAGCCTATGGAGGTCCAGGGAAAATGAAGGATGGCGACTGGATCTTGATGAATTGAGATCTTTAATTCGTCCAAACACCAAGTACATCGTTATCAAGTAAGGGAAACTTCAATTATCAATAGATCGAATTCACACTGACCGCTCTTAGCAATCCCCAAAACCCCACTGGAGCGGTCTTGACCCGTGCAAACCTGCAAGGAATTGTGGATATTGCACGAGAGCATGGTATCATTCTCCACAGCGATGAGGTATATCGGCCTTTATTTCATTCGTTGGATGCAGACAGCCAGGATCCACCGTCTGTACTCTCATTTGGATACGAAAAGACCATTGTCACTGGTTCTATGTCCAAGGCTTTCAGTTTGGCCGGTATCCGACTTGGCTGGATCACGTCAGGGAGCCCTGAAATTATTGACGCCTGTGCGTCTACCAGGGATTACACTGTGATCTCGGTAAGTCAGGTTGATGACCAAATTGCCACATTTGCTCTCGATAGCCCAACTGTGCATAACCTTCTGGCACGCAATATCAATCTGGCTCGACAAAACCTTGCCGCTCTGGACGACTTTGTCAGGGAGTTCAAGTGGGCCTGCCAATGGACTCGGCCTCAAGCGGGCACGACCGCCTTCATTAAATTTTCTGACAAAGCTGGAAGCCCTGTTGATGATGTGCAGTTTTGCAAGCGTCTGCAACAGAATACTGGAGTGATGTTTGTGCCAGGAAGCCAGTGCTTTGGAGGTGGAGTTGATTTCAAGGGCTTCGTTCGGGTGGGTTATGTCAATGAGCACCAAGCCATCATCGACGGTCTCAAAGCCCTCCGAATTTTTATGAGTGATGGGTATGCCGCGTTACCATCGGCATAGAGCCGCTACTATGCCTCATTTTGACTATGCCCAAATAGCGGGTTGCTTAACAGAATTGATCAAAAGTAAAAGCCAAATACATTTACAAATTCGCCTGGGCCCAGTGGTACCTACTCATGTACCTCGATACCTATGACCCTTCTTGGTCATTAGTGTGATTGTATGTTAACTGCCAAATTTTGTGATTCAATTGTTCCGTTATATTCATTCAGAGCTCCTCAAAAACATAGTTTAGTCAAATGTCCGATGTCATACTCTGGTTCACGACCCTGTGCTTCTAATGAAAGATACCCAGGAGCATAATGCTCCACATCTTCTGCCAGATGGGGTGATGTTAAGGCATAACCAGCTTCTTCTTTCGCAGTCTCGAGCATCTCCAGCACCGGGGCATTTATATCAAGCCTAGAAGAGTCAGTCAATGTCTTTCAAGATAGAATTGCGGAAATGACAAAGGCAGCCATTGCATAAGCCTGCACCTCTTTGCGAAAAGGCAATAACTTCCTGTCGCCATGATGCCGATCGTACGCCTATGTCCTACCCTTCGTCAAGCAAATCCCCTAAAGGAGTGTGGTCAAATAGCTCAATCAGTAGCCCACTCATGAAATATGGCCGGTGTCGCAGCTCGTTCCGAATCTCGCCATTGGGCCCAAACTCAACGATAGATATGGTTCCGTCATGAAGATTGCTTTGATCCAACATGAAGAAGTATCCGAGTTCAATGACAACAACCATACCTTGTCGTGTCATGCAAATGCTGTCAAAGTTTGCATTTTCCAGAAAAGTCCATCTTGCTGCATCATTTTTGTCCACTGGCGGTGTGGTCGATCGGCTGCCCACGGAGTCCCAAGCCATAACAAGGTGATGAGGAGGATCACTTCCTCGTAGGATATTTTGATGAGAGCCATCGAACCGATTGAATAGAAGTAGCGTTTTCATCCAGCGAACATAATTGACAGGGCTGCTTTGGTCTACTTTGGGGAGAACAATGACACCATAGGAAGGGATGACCTTAGATTCGATGGTCTGGGAGTCCAGTACCGTCTGAATATGGTAAACAGGACTCCGACATCTGGGATCAGGCGTGGGAGCCCGATCGAGATAAGACTTTTATGTCAAAGATAAGCAGATAATAATACGACCATTAATGAACCCAAAGTCTATATCTTCTTTTTCGTCTGCCACTTCTGGTCACCTCTCCCCTCATTCATTTCTCTTGAGTTTTCAGGGCCAGAGCAAAGCTACTAGCATATTGTACAGAGAAATAAAACAACGCAGGGGGAAGAAAGAAGATAGAAGATAGCAAAGACAAAAGCGACTTCACCAGACGGGTTTGGGGATTAAATAATCAATAGACACTTACATCTCGGAAAGATTATTCAGCCTCAACCCATTTGAGTATCAGCTCTCGGCGTTGACGAAGATTATACTGCGAAGAATCTCCAGTAATGCCGACTGCCCCGGCCGTAACCCAGTTTTCCTACCTTGTCAGACCCGCACTCCTAAGGACCAAAGCAAGTGAATAAGACTAACAGAAACAAAAAGGAGCCATGCCTTAGAATCCTGCTTAATCTGCTCCGCCGACAATTCAGGCTCGGGCTGGAACCTAACTGGGGAGGGAATTCCCCCGGGCCAAAGATGGCTCTCATCAAGCGGAATGTACATTTGATCGGGGGTTGAGGCCACGGGGTGTGAGAGCTCAGGGATCAAGTGGAAACACGATGAAAGGGAAGCTCAATTGTTGCCGTGGTGGATTCAGGGGTCCAAACACCAATAATTTGTGGGGCAACGCAACTGGCATATTCTGTGCACGAAAGCCGATCCACATATTGGAGCCTCTTTTTTGTCCGCCTTTCCATGTCAATGGAAAACATAAAAGCAAAAAAACATACAACAGTTAGGATTCGCATGTGGTCACCCACCATACTACTAACT